>JAOPUD010000055.1:1567025-1582186 GCA_027122715.1 Trisopterus minutus
AGAGAGAGAGAGAGAGAGAGAGAGAGAGAGAGAGAGAGAGAGAGAGAGAGAGAGGCTCCCGTTGTTTCCAACCAGATACTTTGATGAATGGCTGCCTTTGCGCTGAACTTGATGCTGGAAATCATGAGAAGCAAACCATATGGGGATAAGCCCATTAGAAACATGACAGATCACATCTTTTCGTAAACATGCTCCTGTGGCACACTGATGCGTTTCTGACATGGGCCACATTGTGAGGTACAGTATATGACAAGAGCAATAGCCCCAAGGCATGGAATTGGCACAGCCGGTCGGTAAGGAGAAAAAGTACATTACAAGTACATCATCCTGGAGAATAGATCAGGGTTCTCACGGAGGTACCGTGGTTTACAGCCCTGTCCCACCTGAGCTGGCGTGAGAAAGGACCCTTTTACGGGCCATAAAGGCTCACAGCTCGGCCATGTAGCGGTGATGAGAGGATTCACTCCACACAGAGGACCGTTATTGAGTATTTAAAATATAGACGGTCAAAATAGAGGTCAGGAGGGAAAAAAAGGATCTGATATATTATTTACAGGATGTTAATAAAAAGTCACTCATTTATTACTGATATCACATGTGGCCAGTGATTCCCAGCAAATATATTCATGACGCTCAAATCAATAGGTGATGGGATAGCATCCCAGAAGATATTAGTGAATATAACAAAGGTTCCTTCAGGGTAATTTGATACATGTACAGAGACGTTTTCAAGATGTGTCTGGAGATGGTGTGACATGGTCTTTGGAACAACGGAATGTTCTGGAAGGGGTCCTGAGCACAGCCTCAAGGACCGGCTGGGCCGTGTCATAACTGCTTACAAGGGCAGGGAGATTAAGCGAGAGCACACATAAGCACAGGGTGAACAGTGAAAGTGTTCGACTCCTCGCGCTCTCTCTCTCTCTGGAACAATACTCCTTCTTGAAGCAACACTTAATAGTAGGGAAATAATAGGGAAAGATGGCAGTCCTTCCAATATAAATACAATGTGAGCATCATATCAATTAGACCACCCAGCCACCCTGTGATTTTTGCTCACCTGGGAGAAATAGAAAGTCACGTCATATGTTCATCTGTAAAACCAGCTCCACGAGACTGCCTGACCCCCAGGAAGGAACGTATGTCTGTACCTGGTTAGAAACCAATTTCACTGTAGTTTGTCTGTTCACTGTAAACACATTGGGATGATTCAATTTGCTAACAATGCTCACGATTGCAGAGGAAACCCACAATATTAGCCCAAGGCTTTGTTTGTTATTGCACAATTGGAATTGTATGTTGTAGGGATAATGTCCTCTATTGTAGTGGAGACTTGAATTCCTATTTTTTTCTTGGTCATTCTACCTCCGGTGAATGGCAGTGATGAAGTGTTTGACTCAGCGTGTCGTCTGCTTTGGTCCATTTATTTCACAATGCATACACAAACCAGATGAACTTCAAGCCAAAATGTTGAAGCGAGCAAAGTTGTGTGCAGGAGTATTGAATGTACGCGGCCTCTTGCTCCACAGCGTGCCCCCAGGGGACCTACGGCCGGGCCTGTAACAGTCTGTGTCGCTGTCAGAACGGAGGCACCTGCGACCCAGTGACGGGCGGCTGTTTGTGCCCAACTGGAGTTCGAGGCCTGTTGTGTGAAGATGGTTTGTACACCACACACACACACACACACACACACACACACACACACACACACACGTGTGTTAAGATACAAAAAAAAGCGAAAAGAGGACAGAGAAACCTGACCATTAAGCTGACATTGGTTACACTTTTGAGTGTAACAGTGAGTGCTGGTTCTGTCGTCTCACAGGTTGCCCGAGCGGCCACTTTGGGCGGTTCTGTCGGAGAAAATGCAACTGTCCCAACAACGGACACTGCCATCGTGTGTTTGGATCCTGCCTGTGCTCCCCCGGACTGTACGGGCGGTTCTGCCACCTGCGTGAGTACGCTGCGTGTGTGATGTCATGATGTCATACGCACTGTATGGTGGCTGTTGAGACGATACATTAGCCCGCACCTACGGTCCGGAGGCCGTGTGTCTTTAGTTAAATGTTGTTCATAAAAGTTATTGTAAAAGTTGTTTATTTAAATATGCAGACAAACAGTTAGTAGTCATACATATACTGTATGTGATAGTTATATGGACAGTATGAGTTAATGCGTGTTATTATTACATAGAACACGTGATGAGACTCAAGTAGGAAACCTGAAAGAAACTTACAACCCCACTTTTTCTGGGAATTATGTTACCATGCATATACGTTTTTTCAAGTACTTTCAAGTACATGTCAGCTGCAAAACATTGGCAGAATTAAGGCTGCAATGTGTACAATTAATAAATTGTATTTTGTTATTTAGTCTGTAAAACTACAGGTCATACCTTACCTTACCTTAAGAAGGATAGCGATTAAAAACACGTCCTCTTCACCATTTTGCCATTTTTTATCCATTCTGGGCTACTTCTTATTTCCATGTTAGTTTAGCCCTTGTTAAAACATACTTTGACTGTTAAATACAATTCGTACCAAGTCAAATGATTACTTAATTCTACACACAATTCTACAACAACAACAACAACAACAACAACAACAGATATTTAAAAAAACACGCATCCAATCAAACTTCTTCCTCCTCGCTTTCACATAATCGTTTGGAGGGAGGCACCAGGTGAGGGGGCAGCTCCCTGGGCAGCCAGTGCCCCTCCACCTTGCCCTCTATCAGGTGCATGGCCAGGGCAAACTCCTCGCTGTCCAGCATGCCGTCACAGTCCACGTCCGCCAGCCTCCAGATGTGGGCCAGCACGGAGCTGGGCAGGTTGGTGTTCACCATCCACTCCTTGGCCTTGGTGCCGCTCACCTTGCCGTCGCGCGGACACAGACTGAAGAAGATCTCGTCGTATTTGGGCTTGTGCCTCTCCACCACCCAGCCGCTGCCCGGGTCTTTCTCGCCGCTCTCGTCCTCGCCGGCGGGCCGTTCCTTGAAGGGATGTCTCTGGAAGTGTTCGGGCCTGAAGGTCCCCAGGAACTCCCCGTCCAGCACCCCGGGGAGGCTCTTCTTCTTGGGTTCGGGCTTCTGGAGCAGCGGCATCAGCTTGGCGATGTCGGTGGACAGCAGCTTGTCCAAGGAGGCCATGAGGCTCGGCTTGAGCACCTTGAACTTGGAGAAGTCTTGTCCTAGGAGCCGCTCCTGGGAGGCGGAGAGGGCATTGAGTGGGAGGTTGATTTTTTTTTTCGGTCATCACTGAAACCATTCAGTGTCAATTGTTACTTTTTGTTAATGATTCACGTGGGCACACATTGACATTTAAAGTTGACATGTAGTCATAGCGGAAACTCATTTATTCAAAGTGAGATTAATATAGGCATACACTTAAAATTGGAATAACTGCAGTTCGTTTCTGAAAAAACTAACTGCGGAGTTGATTGTTAGCAAGAAAGTGTAGACAGATAATATAACTCGATTCACACACATTATTTACATCTACTGCACCGCGACAGTACCTGCATCTTGGTGCAGTCGGGGAAGTCCCCAGCAGGGACGCGGTGCTGCTGCTGGATCTTGGTGAAGATCACAGGGAGCTGGTAGATCAGGTTGTGCTTCTTTGAGTCCTTGCAGAAGATGGTGGGCATCTCCCGCTTCAAGTAGCCGATGATGTGTGCATGAGCCTGGGATATGGGAGGAGGAGGAGCGAGTTATGATGAGGCCGACTCAAACTTCATATTATTATGAGATGAGCAACGAAGACTCATCGATTCATGAGAAATGCACACACACAAAAGTAAACTGTATATGCCAATGACATTGACATGATAACAAACATACAAAATAGAGTTATAATACAATCGACCCCATTAAGGGTTGCCAAAGGAGAGATGTTGAACATCCCTTAGTTTCCCTTGGAAAATCCCAGAACACAACACAAAAAACACAAAAAAGACTGGTCCAGAGCTCAGTTGAGAGAACCAGGCTCCGAACCCCGCGGCCCTCACCCTGACCAGGCGGGCCCTCTTCACCAGGTCGTTGAGCTTGCGCACGGCGGCGTTGCGCGGGAGGTTCCGGATGTCGGCCAGCAGGTCCTCCTCCTCCGCCTCCAGCAGCTGGTAGTGGTCGCAGGCGCGCCGCGGCTCCGACCAGAAGGAGCCCACGTACACCCGCAGCACCTCGGGGGTCAGGAACACTTTGCCCAGCGACCACATGAGGGCGCCGTACATCCGCATCAGCTGCTGGGAGTCCACGCGGTCGGCCTTGTTCAGCACCACGCGCAGCTTGTCCTCGTAGCCGCGCAGGGACATGAAGGCGCGCGTCAGCTCGTCGGAGAAGTCCAGCTTGTGGGCGTCGAACAGGAGGATGATGCGGTCCACGCGCTCGGCGAACCACCGCAGCACCGCCGGGAAGTCGTATCCTGGGGATGGGGGATTTAGGGTTAGGGTTAGGGTTAGGGGGGTAGATGTTGGAACAGGTTTTTCTGATTTATTGCATCACCACGAATGTAATGTGTGTCTCTCTCTCTCGCTCTCTGTCAGCGCTCCAAGACATATATGAATAATGGAGAACACAGTCCCAGTGGCCCACAAGAGTTGGAAGGTATTTTGGGGTTACACCCAGGGATGGATACGTCCATGGTGAGACAATAAAGAACAGTGTGCATGCATATCCACGGCCAGCCCCTCTCATGTCATCATCGCCACCCTCTCTGCCCTGGGCTCCAACTGAAGAAAAGCGGTGTTCTCATGGTCCATATACGTCACACACACACTTAAACTCTTCTCTCTGTTAGTTATTAGCAAAACGTTATCCGTGAAAAAAAAGCAAAAACAAGTCGTTGGCAGTGTAAGAAGATATTGTTATGTATCTGGTTTGAGAAGTAAACCTTTAAATTCTGCTGGATAAGGAGAAGGAGCAAAGCACAGTCACTTTATTGCTTTCGGATGCCTCACCTCGGCTCAATCTTCTCTTGGCCGCGGTGAGAATGCCTGGCGTGTCTATGATGCTGATGTTCTCCAGAACCTGATTGGGCAGCTGAGCACACTGAAATCTGTTGGGGAATTCCAAAGAACAGCGCACCAAACCTTTTATACTGCAGTCCACATTGTGGTTCACCATTGGTTTTGGTTCAATGGCTTTGGTTCAACATTGCCAGCCGTGCCAAAACTGGAAAAAAATAATCCAAAACCATCCAAGGTTTGCTTTGGTAATCCTATGGCTGTCCCACATTCCATCACCTGTTTAGAAAGGCATTCCCGAAGGGCTCGAGGTTCCTGAAGGGCTTCCTTGGATCCATGGTGAGAGCGTTCCCAGGAATGATGCCCTCCGACGCCCCGTGCATAATGGCTGTGAAACAATCGGTGGTGGGTTCTGGCCCCACCCGGCTCCCAGGGAAGTCTTGTTCTATGAGGTACCTTTAAAAGGCACACAATAAAGGCACACAAAATAGACACACACACACACATACACACACACACACACACACACACACACACACACACACACACACACACACACAGTCACATAGGCCATAGACACACAGACATGCTCATGATAATTTGAACCAGCCCAGAAAGACATCAAGCGACGTAATATGCAGCACACCTAATTCTATAAATCAGGTCACATCCCTCTGTGCTAATTATTATAACGAAAAAACAATCCTCACTTGATGAAAGTGGTCTTCCCCGTGGAGTACTGCCCCACCACCAGCACCATGGGCTTGTTGTCAAAGTCTGCGTCCTCGTAGCTGGGCGAGTGGAAGTGGCTGAAGGACGAGTGCTTCTCCACAGGCAGCAGCCTCTTGTAGTACAGGTTCTTCATCTCCTCCGTCACTACCCTCACGTCCTCCAGCGCCTGAGGGCTGTTCCTGAACCAGCGGAGAGTCATGGTGCTCCACGCCGCTGCTGCTACCTCTGCTGCCTTGCTCAAGTGTTTCCCCCCCCCTGCCCCCCGGCCTGAAAGTTCTCTGTTACTGTCTGTCTTTCTCGGGGGGGCGATTCACGCCGTCGTCGGTCGGTGGGTCGGTTCGTGGGGGCTCTTGAGACGAGGACTGAGCTGATGCACGACGATGTTGGGATGGAGGGAGAGAGAGCTGCTATATTATCTGGACCTCACAGCTGTCTGGTGCATCCCCTGCTGTTGGACACGTGGAGGGTGGAGAGGGTGTAACTGGAGACCACAGCTGTACCTAACAAAAACACGCCAGCGTCAGGCGGGACCGGGTGTGGTTGGGTTCACTCCTCACACGGTTTATTGCCGAGGAGAGGGACAATCTTGGCCGGCGACTGGGTGTCGGTAGATTCCCCCAGAACCCCTTGAGCAAGCCGAGGATTGGATGGGATTAGGATGGGGGCGGGGGGGGGGACTGTTTGGGTTGCAAGTAACACGATAGTACGATAACGTCTTTGGTGTACGGTTGTTATCCTTATTCAGCCCTGTGACAACAAGCGGTTCCCCCCAAAAATGCATTTGATTCCATTCACCCCATCCCCGGATTGAACACACAAACACTCTTAATTAAGGTCAACATAACACGACGCCTGCGTAACACGACACATGCGTGCGTGCGCATGTGGGGCGGTGCGTGCGTGTGTGTCTGACCGGGTCCATCCCCTGGGTTTACCACCCGCAGCGTGTCCCAGGTGGACCCACGGCGCAGCCTGCTCCGGGGAATGCGACTGCGACCAGCAGCGCTCCAGCGGGTGTGATCCCAGGAAGGGGACGTGTTGGTGCAAGGCCGGATACAGAGGCCCGCGGTGCCAGAGTGGTAAGCTCGCCAACTCACCCTGATCCCCTCCTCTCCGGAGAGTTTCCGACCCGTGTCGCTGTTGTGTTGAAAGAGTGATGTAATTTGGGGGGCACGAATTACCGCACCTGCACATCAGCAAGAGGCTATCTTGGTGCAGGTGACGCTCAAGGCATCGCAGGTGAACAGGCTCTGTGTGTTTTTTGATGTCACGCGTCACTTTGGTTGTGCTACAGTTTTTAATCCTTATGTTTGTTCTTAGCTTAACTTTTTCCCATGTCTTCACAGACTGTGAGTTAGGCTCCTTTGGGCCCGGCTGTGAGCAGCAGTGTGAGTGTCCAGGTGGCGGGTCATGTGACCGGGCGAGCGGGGAGTGCGAGCGGAAATGTCCGGCAGGACTACACGGGGAAAAGTGCCAACTGGGTGAGATCAACTGTTGTTGTGTTGATTCATCGAGGTAGATGTGTTTGAATTTCAATGTGTTTTTTCTGTGTTTTAGTCCTGCTGATTTCTCATTAACTGAGACCATTCAAGGGAAACGTTACCTAGTGAGAAGATATATCCAATATTTGTACACTGTAATTTGCATGCAGATGCAGGCACACACACACACTCGCACGCACACACGCACGCACGTAGTGCATGCGCGCACACACACACACACACACACACACACACACATACACACAGACACACACACAGTGCCATTTGTCTTCCTAGAAGGTGTTATGCAGAATATTAGGGATTCAGGGATTCGGTTCCAAAATCAAGGCTAAAGAAAAGATGCTGTGAAACCAACTCACATGTACGAATAGGCATGAACACCATAAGGGGAGAGCTGCTCAAAAGCACTGAGTTGATGTTCCTTGTCTCAAAGTTGGACAATGGAAAACAAGTATTTGTTGGTCTCATAAGGCCTCTTCTGGCAGCTCTGTTGGCTGATAGAACAATACAGTGAGCCAGCTCTCTCTCTCTCTTTCTCTCTCTCTCACTCTCACTCTGTAGCCCAGCCTCTGTTAAACCCACATAACTTAATGTCCCTCTGGGATGACCTAACCTTAGCCTTCTGCTTCTACAAAACGATTACCATTAGTATTTACTGGGTTCGGTTCCCTTAGTGTTTTTTATCTTGTGTTTGGACAGGAATCATTAATTACAATGCTACTTCAGAGTCTATTGGCATCAATTAAACTATTTGTAAGAAGCTCCCCATTCTCAATCAATTCTTGTGTTTGCTTTGGTCTTGGCTTGAATTCTAGAACATTGTGAACATTGCACTCTCTGCTATACTGTGACCATCAACTCATTTACTTTGATTCCCTTGTTTTATATTTTAATGGTGTTTCATTGTGTATACATAATGTGTTTGATTAGTTGCATTAATAATATTCATGTGTGTGTGTAGACTGCAATGCAGGACAATTTGGGGAGAACTGCAGTCGGAGCTGTGATTGTGGAGGCTCCTCCTGTGACCCGGTGACTGGACAATGTGACTGCCCTGCTGGGAAGACAGGTCCGTCCTGTCAGGAAGGTAACTCCTGGACAATTAACTAATACTTTGCTCTTGTTACTTTTGACATTATCTGATATCCCCAGTTTTAATCCATTTATTTTGGATTACTAATTGTTCCAGAGAGGCAATGACTTTATACAATTACTGTCATCAATCACTTGTTTGTTTATTTTTCTTTGCAAAAGCTAGTGGACTCAAAGCAGGGTCAGACCTCATATTTATTGTTGTTCGAGTTGAAACAATCTTAAGAATTTGAGTACATATGGGAGAGTACAACAATAAAGCAAACCCCAAAACAATACACATACAGATTCTTTCATATTTAAAAAGCTAAAAATGGTGGCTCCTGCCACAAGCAAACTGGGGTCTGTGAATGTCGACCAGGCTTTGCTAGAACACACTGCCAAGACGGTGAGTTTGTTAAGAAACACATCAAAAAGGGGAAGCAGATCACAAATATAATAATATTATTTAATAATGTTGCCAAAGAGCGTGATGAACGAACCACAGCGAGATTGTTTTCATTGGAAATTTGGCACAATGAAGTGATTGATATCGTTACAAAACATTGTTTACATCAAATTTGAGGTCTGCACTCTACTTAGTGCAGTCCATTTTTTGCTACTTACTCTCCATGGAGAGTGCTATAAGCTTTGTCTAATCAACTGAGTGTTCCCGAGGCTATCATGGATCATTTTGTCCAATGCACCGATCCTACCCGTCCTATTCCAGTTGTAACTCTTGGACTGGACAATCTGTCCGTCCTCCTGGCAAAATAACTTGTGACTATAAGGGCACAATACTATTGTATTATGTTACTTTTGCGCAGTACAATCATTGTAAATTAATTTTCAAGTTTAAGCATGTCAGGTCTACATAATATTTGGTTATTTTGCATTTCTCCTATTTTTTCTTGTTTCCATAGTGTGTGGGGCTGGTCACTGGGGCCTTGGTTGTACCAGAAAATGCCCGTGTGGAGAAAACTCGGTGGGCTGTGACCCTGTAAGCGGTCTGTGTTCGTGTGATGCTGGCTACACTGGAGACAACTGTGAACAAAGTAAGATGTTTAACTTATGTTGTAGTGTTGGGAATGCTACCATCTAGTGGTGGATGTTCATTACAGCCTATTTGCTGACTGCATTTTCTTTTCTTAAAATTACTTAATTTTAAGAATAATCCAATGAATATCTTGAATCCTTAATATACACAATCATCACATACACATCATTAATATACACAATTGAATGATACTATTTAGTAATTTAGCTAACACATTTTATAGAAAGCAACTTAAAGTGTAAATACAGGTTGTCTAACTCTCTTACAATGCCTAAATCCATGCTGCGGACATCGGGAATCAAACCCAGAACCATTTTGCCCTGCATCGAATACGGTAGCAAACAATGATTGTATTTATTTTATGTGTATTATATGTAGGCTACTGTACTGTAAAAAATAAATGTATGCATTGCATACATTTATTGCAAATGCATTGAAAAGGCTGTAGTTTGCACAATTTCACATATAATCACTGCTCACTGAAAGAATATGTGAAGAATACGTATATTTACGGGTGGCGTCCAAACAGACCTCTCTGTAAAGGTATATTAGAAAGAAAGGTATATTAATTATGTTACTTACATTTGACATGCTTTATGTTCCAATAGCGTTTCTGCTGGTAGTAGAAGCGTTCAACGAATGAATACTTATAGGCAACGTGTAACCAGTCAGATTCAGATATGATCCATCTTGTGGAATCTCTGCATGTTCAGAAGAGCTTTGGGCCTGGTTTCCCGATAACATCCACTCTTAGCGCGATACGAAGACTTCTACGTTATGAAGACTCATGCGTTTAGACATATCATTTGTTTACCTCTATAGGGGTGGTTCATGAACGGTCTTCTTAGGAAACACTCCTTAAGTCGTTCGTAAAGGGCGCTGTCCAGAAAGAACGTGCTGAAACATGCTTTTCCATTTCATGCGCAGGTGCATGACAGCATTCTAAAAAATATTGCAGTCTTTGCGAATAAAACCTTGCTCTAAATCCTTCTAGTAGGCCTAAACGTTTATTTAACCATGGGCGATAGCATAGCCTACACTGATTAAAAAAAATAAAATAGAAAATATAGAAACAGGGGAGGAGATTGAGGCAATCACATCCTTAATTACATCTGTCACAGCCTTTCAGGCTATTTTCTGATTACAAAGGTGTCTGACTTATTATTTATGAAAAAAGACATTTTGAAATGAAAGCTAAATTTTGAATAGTTTATTTAGCCTATTATATCATGGGCTATTGTTTATGCTGAGACTGCTTTTTGCTACCTGTCTGTGTGCGGGCTTTGCGCACCGTCAAGGGAAAGATGCAGTGTTTGAAAAAATTATTTAGACCAGCAAGTTCACTCTCACTTGCTTATAATGGTTTATTCGTTTCCCAGTATCATTTCCTTAATTTAGATGACGGTTAATCTCTCTGACTCTTGTTCACTCACTGCATCCCCACCTGCCTCACGTTTTGGTCTGAGATAAACTAGAGGTGAAGCATTCAGCCTTCAGGGCAGAACTTTTCAAACACTTTGGTCTGGAATGGATATGGTTAGCTGAATCATAGAAATAAGGTGCTGGGTCTGAGCCCAGAGGGTGGCCGTTACATGTGTAGTAATGTGAGTTCTCCCTTGCAACAGTAGTTTATATCTGCTGGGTATATATTTCTCAAACTGGCCTTAAGAGAGTCATTCCCTTGGCGCTACACTGTGGATGGGGTTAAATGAGACGGACAATGGATCAATTTTCAGCCATGGATCAATAACAACAAAATGAACTTCCAATTGACTAAACTTGAAGTAAAAACAACCAAAGATGCAGAGTGCATTTTTGAGTTGTTGTGACGTTTTCTAGTTTAGTTGAAAAACAAAAGCCATAGACTTTTAGCGATCTCATTTATTTACGTATATTTTTAGGGTCCTCATAAAATCAGAAATCTTGTATTGAAACCATTCTATATTCTGTTCGATTAAATTACATTATCTATCAAACATAAGAAATAAAAGCAGAGTATGTGCAGACCACGCCTCTAAAGAGGCCCCCTATTTCATTTATTATATTTAGGCCTATTTGTTTTGCCATACGTAGCACATCATTTGTCCTTGTGTGTTTGACTGAAAAATCACCAAATTACAATTCAATATTTTCAAATCTGACGGGGCCCCATTTGCAGAAAAATGTCTGCACGCAACTAAATGAAGTGTTGACATTTTTAAGGTTGGTTATTTCTTTGGTGAGCGATGAATGATTGCTAGCTACTCACAAATGATAACAAGTGTAGGTTTACTCAAACTATGCTGCTGCAGCACAAGAGTGAGGTGGAGGAAGGAACAGATGAATGTACTTTCAGGTATGATTGTTATGTCCAATTCTGCTCCATTTAAAATAATAATATGTCAAAAACGATTACAGATTTTAACTTGAATTTAAATGTTTTAATAATATGATTAAATAATAAACATATTTTTTTAGATGAAAAGAGGACCTTTATTTCTTTGAACTTTTTAATCGCCTATCTAGGAAATAACTAATTCTTCAATTAAAATATGTAGCCTATCTGTTTTTATCGATGTATCATACTGTTAAGGCTGTCATAGAAAGGCTATGCTGCCAAAGCCAATTTCAAATCGATCTTGACTTTGTATTTGTGTCACTGCCATAACTTTTTTTATCCTCTGGAGGGCGACATTTCTCTGATTAACTTCTGCTTTGCGCTGAGTAAGTTATGGCCAAGTTTGTCCCATTGTATGTCTGTTGACTCCTAGGATATCCAATACACTTCAAAGCAGTGGAGCCAAAAGTTTTACTGTTGAATTTCCAAAATGTAATTTACTCTTGACTCTGCATGATCTCCACATGGAAAGGATGGTTTCGTCCTGTTCGGTAATGACAGCGCAGCACACAAAGCCCTCCAGACATGTTTCCAGAGTACAAAGACACACTGACGGCGTTCACTTAGTCCTGACAACCTGACGTATTGGATCTTGATTTTTCTGATGTTTTTTGACGAGAAGTGGTCTCATGTTATTACAAGGTGAAAGATTTACCCTCACCGTACGACCAGCCGCAGAAATGTAACCACCTTCGCGGCACACGGGCCGCACTGTAAATCACGTGCGCGCGTCCCACCGGAGCGTCACTTCGTATCCCTAGTCATAACACCTTAATGGCCCGGGACGCAGACTTCTTTCTGATTGGAGGAAACGAGGGGGGCTATTGGTCTGGCTTTTTTTTTCCTCCATTTTTTAAGGGCCCTTTCTTTGCCCCATAGAAACAGCGGTGTCCTGTTTCTATGCAGTCTTCTGCAGGAGCCTCTTGGGTCAGGAGCAGCTATAGGAAGGGGGCCTGCACATCTGACTGTTGAAACTGGGACTTTCAACAGCTAGACATTCAGTTATACTTTCCTTTCAAGTTCAACAGGCACCGGCGGCTGGTACCAGCGGTTACAATTTTGAACATATCTCTACGCAGAATAATGATGACCAAAATTGGCACATGCCTGCTGTGACACATTGTTTTCGTCACTTACTTTGATGATGAAAAGTTGTTTTTTTTCCCATACTGCAACTGCATTTTACACTATGCTACTTCCTGTATATCAACCGCAGTATATTCTTCTGAATTGATATTTTCATTTTTGCTATTTTGGGGTAACGTCCCAAAAAATAAATGACAGACCCTCTTCATGACCTCTCCAAAGCCAACCCTTTCTACGATGCTAAAGCTTATGTACTTGGTTGCCATTGTACTGGCAGCCCCTCCCCTCTCTACTAGATAGGCGTTGACGTGCTCCAGTAAGCCATAGATGCTCCTGGGTATCCTGTCTATGCTCTCTAGCTCTGTGGCCTGCTCTCTCCCTGGCTGTGTGGTCCCGGGTCCTGCTTTATAGGCTGACAGCCGTGGCTCTTTCACCACCAGGGATCTGGAAGTAATCCCCCATGTCTTAAAGAGCTCATTTGGGCCAGAGATGCAGTCTCTCTTGGTGATGGCACACTAAACGTGTGTGTGTGTGTGTGTGTGTGTGTGTGTGTGTGTGTACTGGTGGTGGGTCCTACCTATAAAAGCAGACGCAGAGAAAAAAAAGGCAACACTTAAAACACAAGCCTGCAAATATCAAATGACGGATTACTGCACTGTTTTGGAGATGCGATCTTGTTGCCCCCTACTGGTGTACACAAGTAATAAACATTGTTATGTTTAAACCGGTTGATCTGTAATGTTAATGAAAATATGAGATGGCAGATCCAGAAGAAAACATTATATTTCATATATTCAGCTTTTTATCAAAAGTAAAATGTTAATACACCCTTTATAATCACGTGTACTTAAAAGCAGTTAAACAAAATGTTCGTTCCCCTCCTGCTTAAAAAAAATCCTCCAGCTCATCTCTGCGGTGTCCTTAATAGGGCAGAAATCCCCATCGTAAACCAAATCCAATAAAAAAACCTGCTCCCTTTGTCACAGGAGAGTTCCCCTGTAGACCTACAGTGCGGCTGCCTCAGGATGACAGCGTCCCCGGTGGGTTGGCTTCAATAAACGCCCCGGTCTCACCACTACACAGGCCCCGCGCTGGCCCCATGCTGTCAGTGTGGGAACACAGCAGTGGGCAGGCCCCCAAACAAACTGCTGAGCCTGAGAGGAGGCTGAGGCCTGAGGCCAGCAGAGGAGGAGGAGGTGGTGGAGGTGGAGGAGGTGGAGGGGACCGTCTCGCTGCAGGGTTCAGGGAGAACAGGCCCTCTTATTGCGCTGCCGGGAAAAGATGTCGGTTTTCATATTGTTTTACGGGAATGACAACGAAAACATCCCAATTTGTTCCTCGACCCCACTGGAGTGATTCCCCCCGCTTGCGGTCTCTCTCTTGGTATTCTTGTGTTCTCTGTACAAAAAAAAAATTCTCGATTCAGTAAGATCGAAATAGTACTACTTAGTAGTACTATGTAAATGAGCAGAGATGCTGGCCAATGAGAAGTGTAAGAACAGCAGGTATATTATGTAGGGGATAGATAGACGCCAAGCCCCTAACCAGCTCCAGATTGGCTTGTGTGTTACAAGAGCCGCAGCGAGGAAATGGGACGAAAGAAAATAAAAAAAACCCTGCTATTACGAAACTGTCAATCAATCAAAGAGTTTGGCAGATTAAGAGTTACGTTTCTGCTGAGAGAGAGAGAGAGAGAGAGAGAGAGAGAGAGAGAGAGAGAGAGAGAGAGAGAGAGAGAGAGAGAGCAGAGTGGAGGTACGTGTGCTGCGACATACTACCGTTGCGCTTGTTCGGGGCCGCGATCCTTAAAATTGTTGACAAATTGAGCAATCACAGGAGGAGGCGGTGAATAAACACTCATTCTTTCCTACTCCGGTGAAGTCACGCTCACAGACAATATTTACATCACAACAGTGGAAAGGTTGGGTGGTGCGCCGGCCTACTGCTGGGTCCCTCCTATGCATGGCAGCCGCTGTGTTTATTAAAGCGCCCTGAGTGTCTGTGGACTCTGCCCACACTTAAACAATCCTTCCGCTCCCACCCTGGAATGGGAAACAGATCCTGCACGGGCAGCTTTATCTCCCGGCAACGATGGCACCGTGTGTGCGTGTGTGTGTGTGTGTGTGTGTGTGTGTGTGTGTGTGTGTGTATATTTGTCTAGGTGTGTGCGTGTGTGTGTGTGTGTGTGTGTGTGTGTGTGTCTGTGTCTGTGTCTGTCTAGCTTCTCCTATGTGTGACAGGGTGCATACATGTCTGTGTGCGTGTGTTTGTGTATGCATGTATGTGTGCATATCTGTGGGTGTGTGTGCACAGTAACCTGGATTTGTTTTGCCCTGTGTTGCCGGGGCCTGTGGACGCAGCAGGTGCTCTAATTACCAGGC
>JAOPUD010000055.1:1658184-1675587 GCA_027122715.1 Trisopterus minutus
GACCCCATCGAAACACAATGTCAGACTGGGTTTAGACCCCATCGAAACACAATGTCAGACTGGGTTTAGACCCCATCGAAACACAATGTCAGACTGGGTTTAGACCCCATCTAAACACAATGTCAGACTGGGTTTAGACCCCATCTAAACACATCGGCAAACTGGGTTTAAACACCATTAAAAACGTCAGTGTTACGACAGTAAGTCAGTCTTGGTATATCGTTTATAGTGTATAACTGCATTTTATGGTTTAAAGACAAGATAACGTGACATAACATGACAGCATATAGGCAGTATTTTACCATATATCGTGTATAATTATTAATGATCATGTATAAAAAGTATGCTATTGAGTATAACTGTACATTATTGTGTATACAGTAGGCTATACACTATTGGGCATAACTTTCTCCCACCTCGATGTTCTCAAGGTAGTGAGGGACTCTGGACAGGAACTGCTGTCGTCCCACTGTCTCCCCGAAGTTCTGCGGCGTCTCCGCCAACAGCTTCACCAGAGGCTTGATGTCGTAGTGGAGGGCTTCTCTGAGGACCTACACACACGAACCAACACAACCACACCACAACACATAAACCTTTATTGAAAAATGCGCTAGTGTTGTCCCGTAACGCATGCCTAGACCACATGAGGGATAGATGCTAAAACACCTTAAAATCCAACAGAAACGGCTGTTTTAACAATGCTTATTGTTAATTCTTATTGTCCTAGTTTGTGGGCATCACCACCTAGTTCTACAAAGTTCCTGATGTGGGTGCTGATACTCCTCCTTCCTCTGACACTCTCTCCTCCCCCGCACTAAAGCTACAAACCTCCTTAATGTGTTCCGTGGGTACACGGTCCGTCCGCAGGTAGTCGAGCACGGCTCCGAAGTGCGTGCCGTCCCGGTCGATGAAATAACGCCCCCAGGCGTCAGTACGGAGCTTGGGCGGCTTATCGCTGAACAGCTCCGCCAGCCGCGAGTCGGGGTGCCTCCTCAGGGTGCTCAGGAACGTCGAAAACAGTTGCCCACCAACGTTGATTTGCACCACGGGGGACTAGGAGCAGAGGAAGTAATTAAAAACGAATTTACAGATGGACTAATGGATTATTAAACCTATCATTTGGAAAGGCGGAATCAACTCGATCTACTCTATTTTCAAATATAAAGGGATGTGTCATAGGACTACATCAAAACAGATGAAATGTTGTCAATTATTTATCCTATATATATGCGCTGCAGCAGATCTTTCCGTAGGCTACTGTGCTGCTATCCGAAACTAAATAAAAATAAAGACGAAGTAAATAATGGTGAAGCGCACACAAATGTTATAGGTAATTAAAGTAAATAAATAGGTAATTTCAAACGGCAGAAAAACCTTTCGCGAGACACCTTTACAACATGGAGTTCTGTCACATCAATCTGTTGTGCTATATATTTTTCAAAATCATTAGATAAGAAAACAGGCTAGGTCTATCTGGTAAACATGGACATATGTTACACGAGGCCAGCAGCACTCCAGGAAGGGCGTCCGGATCCACTGGTTTGTTTAAATAGGCAAGCCTGTATGGCTAATCACAAGTTCACTGTTGGCTATCAGCAAACCATTCATTTCGAAACACGATTTAAAGCATAGTATTGCTTTTCACTTTGCAGTGCGTTCGTTTTGGAGGTTGGACTAGCCGACCAGATGTGCGCGCTGCGCGGTGAAAGCGTCCGGTCAAGGCATAGCACGAAAATATTACTAAGATTTAAGTTCAATCAAGCACGTATTCACATTTCAGGTGGGAAAACTTGACATAGGCCTACCACATTCCGCTACGACCATTTCCTCGTCGCTAAATGTATGAAAAGAAAAGTTTCGACCAGCTCAAAAATTAAGTGACGAGGCTTTTGTCGTAGTAGTTACACGCATTTATATAAAATCTCACGTTTGTGCCAAAATCCAGAACCCATCTGCGAGTGAAAGATATTGGATGGAATCTGCGGTCCCACGCAATAATCATGATTTACTGGAGCTCGCTCGTCTAAAGCTAGTCTACGATTCTTCAAACATCGAAGACGTCCATATCATTAACAAACTTAGCACCATTTAATAGTTACCGTCATGGCAGAAGCTGCCGGTTTACCATGCGATTTTATGTCGGGCAAACTCATTTTCCTCCGCACCTGCCAGCCCAGCAAAACTATGGTTGCTGTCAGCCCCCAGGTAGCCACCAGTACAGGTGAGTTCCGGAGGCGTGTCTAATTAGTTCGTGACGCTTACTCGCCACTAAAGGTGCCTCATAAGTCGTTCAACCTAAACTTCGGATGTCGTTTTATAGCATTGTGATGCTAACCATACGAAAGTCAGAAACAAGGCAGCAATGGAACAAGTATCTTTCCCAAGCAAAATAATCCAAGTCTCATAGGCATGTTTTGTTACTTTACAAGGTCCATCATTAGGGGTGAATCTGCTCATGGAGAATGCTGATTTTTATAGTGCTGCAAACTTTTGTACAAAAGTGCAACAAAGATATGCCGTTCATGCAACAGACAAAGCAGGATTGATGTATTTCCAGATTTTATTTGTTTTTTGTACACAAAAATCTCAGGGTCTTGATTCCATCAGGAGAAGGGATGAAACCTGCCACAAAGAACAAGATAATAGATTAGTGATCGTCTGCATTAAGACATTGAAAAACAGTCCATTCAAACTAAGAAAACTATCCCAATTTGAATATCAATCCTTCTCAGACAAATGCCTCATATGTCTTCAATCGAAAGACCGCCCGCTCTGGGGAACCGGATCAGAACCACAAAACGTGGCCCTGGGCCGGTCAGTCCCAGAGCTGGACGGCCCCGTTCCGACTCGTCATCGTATCATCACTGAAGGTTAACTAGATTATCTTTACACCAGGTTCAGACTTCAAGCAAACTGCTCCGTCAACTTTCTTGAACCAACCAACACATCAACAGTATGAACAGCCCACACAAGGACAACTGTTTAGTGTCATTACTATGCGACATGACTTTAACCATTAGCGGTCGAGTTTCCCTGACACCAATACCCAACTCATTATGCAAAATGAACCATTTGAGAGTAGAAAAGCATGATCTTATTCAAGTAGATCTTTTGGCACAATAGATGTTATCCAAGGCATCTTGCAGTAATTACAGATGTATGTCACTAGGCAAGACGCGTCTTCCATCCTATGTGGTGGAGGAGACTGAGCAGTTCTTCTCTACTTGGTGGTGTTGGCAGAGACCAAGCCTTACCCTTCTATGCGGTGGGTGGAGGGGGTCCTCCCTGGGGCATGACGGGGGCCTCTGGCTTGGCTCCCTTCTGCTCTGAGGTGGGGGTGGTGGGCAGGGGCTCGTCCTTGGGCTCAACGATGCTCACGTGGTCAGGGAGGGGCTTCTTGGGGCCGATCTTACCACTGGGGTCCCAGGGCAGCATGATCTTGACCTTGATGCCCAGCACACCTGAACACAAACACAGGTTGTTATTCAGCTAGTTTATCAACACTGGTAAGATGTCAGCTGGTCACCAGGGCAACTATGCACTCCAGTAGTGCGTGTGTCAAGTAGCGTGATACTGACAACCAAACACAGTAACCCATGCATTAGTGATGAGAAATATTGCCAGGTTTTGTTTGATGCAGCCAGAATTAAGGCTATGACCCTGTTAGCACGAGGCTAGTTAAGACCTGTAATTTTAAACATTGAAAATAACATACGAGAAAGAAAGGCGTCAACCCAATTACTAGCGTTAGATGTTTCCAAATGCAGTTATCCGACTCGCAATACATGGCAAACTTGTGACACCCATTCATTGATTTCACACTTTTAACTAAATCTTTAGTCTCTACAATCCTTCTCAGACAAATGCCTCATATGTCTTCAATCGAGAAAGACCGCCCGCTCTGAGGAACCGGACCAGAACCACAAAACGTGGCCCTGGGCCGGTCAGTCCCAGAGCTGGACGGCCCCGTTCCGACTCGTCATCGTATCATCACTGAAGGGTAATAGTGGTAAAAGCTCAAGTGTACAAACTAGTGATTTAGGGCAACCCAAGGATTAAAGTCACATAAGCCAAGAGGTCAGTGACCTTCATTATTTTACATTACCGCAGCATTGGTTGCAGGCAAATTTGCACGGAGAACCATGCATTATGGCAAGCTAGATAATTCCTTTCCTTGCCTTGTGTGTACACAAATTGTGGAGGTTAATCCTGTTATCGTTAATGAAGGTTATCATTAAAGTATGCCAACATCCATATAACACGTGACCTATACATTTAGACCAGTCAAGTTAAAGGAAGTGTAGGCAAGAGAGTATAATGACAGAGGTAGTGAATGTATAATTGAGTGTCTCACCCTGTCTGAGCAGGACGTGGCGGACGGCGGTGTCAACGTAGTAGTTGACGGGGTCTCCGCTGTGGATCATCAGACCGTCCACGAACTTCATGGACTTGGCCCTCTGACCCCTCAGCTTACCGGACACCACCACCTCACAGCCCTTAGCTCCGCTCTCCATGATGAAACGCAGCACACCGTAGCACGCCCTGGAGGGGAGGAGACCAATGTTAGTAATGTCCTGCTTCAGATCCAACAAGCATGGATGGATATTCTTTCCATTAAATGCAATATGTTTCAATAAACATCATGCGCATCTACATTAATTTTTATAAGTCATTTTCAAGTTTATACATCCGTTTCAAACTGAAAGCGCCTCATCATTAAGCGATTTGTTTTAGTGGTTTCCAACAACACACACATTTAGCTCTCTTTTCTACAACCCTTCTCAGACAAATGCCTCATATGTCTTCAAACTAGAAAGACTGCCCACTCTGAGGAACCGGACCAGAACCACAAAACGTGGCCCTGGGCCGGTCAGTCCCAGAGCCGGACAGCCCAATTCCGACTCGTCATCGTATCATCACTGAAGGGTAAGCAATAAGTCAATCAAATTATAGATGCCTGCTACAAGGAATGAATTGGTAATCTGTGGTAGGACATTATTAACTCACTACACCGCCCTCCTGTGCCTGGTATGAGCAGATTGATTCATCATAGTTTGTTGACAAAGAAAGACAGGATTATACGTTTCCATACCTACGCACGGCAAGACCTCCCAGCAGCTTGTAGCGCAGAGACTCTGCCTGGGCGATGGCGCACAGACCACGGGTCGCCACCTTCTCAGCATACAGCTAGAGGAACAGGAGTAGTGATGATTAATACAGGATGTAGTCAACTTCTGGCATACAGGAAACAAGTTAAAAATATTAATCAGAGATGAATAGGCTACATTAAACCTCAAGTTACAAGCAATACCATACAGGCATTTAAAGAAACCCTTCTCAGACAAATGCCTCATATGTCTTCAATCGAGAAAGACCGCCCGCTCTGGGGAACCGGACCAGAACCACAAAACGTGGCCCTGGGCCGGTCAGTCCCAGAGCTGGACGGCCCCGTTCCGACTCGTCATCGTATCATCACTGAAGGGAGATCAGTCGGTCCAAACTTACAGGACAACTTAAGAAAACACACCCACACCATTGAGCCAGGAACTGTCATTACTAAAATAATGACGTAGGTTTGGTGATATATTCCATTGTGCTTAGAATACTATCCAAATGGGCAGTAGCCATTTCACAGTCATTTCATTTCAGTCATTCACAGCCTGGTTCAACGTCATGCCATATACACAAGCACTGCTGCGTCTTACCTCCACACTGCCCTCGGGGAAGCCAAACCGCTTCTGGACCACAGCGGTCAGTTCTCTGATGCGACGGCCCTTCTCCCCTAGAACATTCTGGGTCCTGTAAACAGAGGTGGTTAACTACAACATGAGTCACTTTGGATAAAAAGTGTGCTGTTCACTAGTCGCGGTTCCAGGACATGCATGTATTGTTGTGCTCATAAGTGTTGCAGTCTTTAAGGTAGCCAATTGCATTTCTTAAGTCTAGGATGTTTGGGTCGCTGTTTCAGCAGGGCTCGAGACTTTTCATTTAGTGGTACATCCTGTCATGAACCACCCATCTGTCTACATTTAATATAAAAGACCCACTTTAAATAAATTGTAAAAGGTTATACACCCTGTAGCACCGCTGTTTACTAGACACCTGCAGCATTTACATTAAAGCATCCTTGAACCAGATATCGGGTCCCCAATGGTGGACTACTCACTAGTCAGTGTAACCCCTACCATCTCCTTAATGACCAACATTTCCTCAAACAATAAGCGCTTCCTTGACAACCCTTCTCAGACAAATGCCTCATATGTCTTCAATCGAAAAGACCGCCCGCTCTGGGGAACCGGAACAGAACCACAAAACGTGGCCATGGGCCGGTCAGTCCCAGAGCTGGACGACCCCGTTCCGACTCGTCATCGTATCATCACTGAAGGGAGCCCAGGCTGTCTCGACTAACATGATAGGGAATGTAGTTTCAGTAGTGATATGTTCTCTATATTCTACTTCCTTCATGAAGAAATATAACCTTCCAAATGAGGGGAATCATTACCACTACCTGCTTCTTTGTAAGACTACATTCAGTGTCTACCCACGACGATCCAAATCACAGAATACCACCTCTGTATTCGCATTCCATTGCCTACTGAATGACCAAGCAACTCTTTACTGTCCAGGCAGTGACTACAGACTACTAACTCTTTTCACTGCCTAACCCCGAAGAGCTAACGACGACCGCCGGTGTACCGTCTAACGTGCAAGGCTCACCTTGTGGCCAGGATGATGATCTCTGTGCGGGTTGGGGTGACGCGCACCTCCACACCGGAGTAGCCATCCTCTGCGAGCTCGCGGGTCAGGAACTCGTTCAGCTCGGCCTTGAAGATCCCGTCGGAGACGAACTACAAACGTGGAAACCGGCGATTAAACATAGTTTACAGATACTTGTTAACCTAACTGACATTACCTGGAGTGTATTGTAAAGGTTCGCCTATTGCCACTTAACAGAGCAGATTTTCACGTTTGCTCGCTGTTTATAGTGAGTGAAAATGTGGCTATAATTTAGAAATGTGGCGAACCTAACGTGTTAGCTGCGATGCTAGCGGCAGCAAGAGCCCTGACTGCGAGTGGAGGATCTGTTCTAATCCTAACAGCTGCGGGGATCAATATTCCAAAATCAGATCCAAACTGACACACCACACTTCTGTGAATAATAAACTGGCGTCATTTTATAGTGATGGGTGTTTTAAATGGATATATTTAGTATAAACAGTTGCTAACCTTCCTCTTCTTGGAGATTTGCACCGCCATCTTTCAATGGGCCATAGACAGGAAAGGACTTGAGGAGGAGGCGGAAATGAATTTATACCAAAAGGTTGGACTTCCGTTTAGCGCGAGTTCGCGTTGATTGTTGGCATTTGTAGATATGTATTTTATTTTATATAATTTCTTATTTTATTACATTAATGACAACTGTGCGGGATACGTTGAAATGCAACCGTTCATAAAAAAAGACTTTCTCATTGAAATTGTACATAAAGTAGGCTATATAATACTATATGGTTACTACTTTATTGTAGCCTTGGAATTAGACGCATCGTCGAACTCATGGTGTACTTGCTCCGGCAGGTTGTCTGGCGAGGTCAGTCTAACATCATCCAGCAAAATAAAATAAAAACTAAACCTGCAGTTCATTTGTTTACCCAGTTAGCGGCGACACAGTCTTGTTGCTTTTGGGTAGAAGAAGAACTGGAAATCTAAGTGAGTCTAATGGTTGTTCTCTAAAAACATCCTATTCCTACAATTCTTTTCATTTCTTTTCATATTTACCTGTGCCTCCACCCGGAACGTGGTAAATCCTCACTGGTCCAGGACTTCGAGTTGAGCCAGGGCAATGTTGTCATCCTTTGTTAGGACAGCGTTCAGAAAAAGTAAGTTATATATTGTTTATGTTACATTACCTATTATATATTACACGATGTAATATATAATTTATATACGCGTAATAAGTGTGTGTCATTCAATCATTGTGTGTTTGGAGAGCTGCGTTATCCAACATGTAGGTGAAAGGTCAATATGAAGTTACTTTCGATGCTTCGGTTCATTTTGACAGTCTTAAGCTATATAGGCCTACAATGATTATATTTCAAGATATTAGCCTAGATCTTTTTTTAGAAAAATGTACAGTGAATACAGTGTACAGTGAATACAGATACAATTCATAAGGTAGCAGATAGGGGTCAAACAGCATTAAGTGTGTATGTATATGTATTTTTTGCACTTTTTACACAAGTATTATTACACTTCATTCGTAAAATAATATAAATAAGGCTACCTATTCAGCCTTTCAGCACAGTTAAGGCAAAGAAAAAAATGTCTGTTGTGTCCAAACAAAGAGGATGCCTATCACCTCTTTAACGAGAAATCCAAAGAGCAGATGTACAGATTGGTCCGGCAAAGGAACATATCACTCCAAACTACAGCAAACTAAAGTTAGACTTGAGATATACCTCCTTAAAGCAGAGTTTCTATGAATGAAGAACTCTGAATTTTTTTATTTATTGTATTAGCTATTGGACGTTTATTTGATGTGGGTCAGGTGAGGGTTATGACACATTGAAAAAAAAATGAGATGGAAATAGAGTGATGTTTGTATGGTTTTATTGTGCTGTTTTTTGTCTAATCAAATAATAACACTTTTTAGTTTAAGAACCCCACACTTGATATTCTACCTGTGGTTCTTTACATAGCCAGTAGGCGTCATTGTGAAACCGCTGGGCCCAGGAAATGGACCTTGTCCCACTAAAACACACCCACAGCCTCCAGATCATTATAGACACGCCCCGTCATTACACACAGACACACAGACACACCAGGCGTCAAGCCGTAATTTTTCTCTTACTCCCAGGAGCGTGTCTGCTTGGGCAGAACGTGAGAGCCATGTCTTCAGGCGGCGGGCCCTTCACCTCCCTGATGGTCAGCCACCCCACCGAGGCCATCACACACGTCGAGCTCAACCGCCCAGAGAAACGCAACGCCATGAACCGTGCCTTCTGGAGGTAGAGGGATCAGGAGTCATAATGAACCATCCTTTAGTAGCATTTAGCTACTTTTCTAGATTGTTTTAGATGCATGCTGCAGGTACGAGTTACGAGGAATTGTGCTAGAGGATGTCTACAGGTAGGCTATGGACATTGGGATATATAACCTTTTATCTGGGAGTCAAATATCCTGACTGCTACATTACGTGGCCCTTTATCTAGAAATCTTTGGAAGGAATGAGGCACTTTCTTCAAGCTGATGGGTTAGTTTGAGATCCTCATGTTTTTTTTGATACTATTGGTCTCTGTGTTTATGTCTCTCACCCTGTCAGCGGTCCACTGTGTGTTAACTCTGCGATTGCTAGATAAGATGTACTTGATTAATCTCAAATGGATAATGAAGGGTGTCAAAGCATTAAGTACAGGACAGTGATAAGAATTAAAGAGATAAATATGTTTAATCAATATTTTAAATGGTTGAGGTAGACATTAACAGTTGTCATTATTAGGTTTAGTTCTGTTTATTTTTTTAGGAACAGTCAACATTTCTGTTAATGTCTGTTGACATTAGTCAACTGACAGTTGACAGTTTATTTTCAGTTGACAGTTAATTTTCATCGAAGATCCCTGGGCAGATTATTAAAAATTTAAAGTTAAAGTTTATTTAAAACAGACAATGCAGACAATCATAGCACATGCAGGAAACATAATGGATACATAAAAGCACTATGCTACTTTATTGTTTGTTTTTCTCTAAGTGAGATGGTGGATTGCTTCAACCAGATCGCGGAGGACTCGGACTGCAGAGTGGTTGTGGTGTCAGGGGCAGGCAAGATCTTCACCGCAGGTAAACAACAAGAACAACGAGGCTTCTGCCTGTATACCGGGGTAAAGGTGGTAGACAATTGTTGCCAAATGAAAACAGTCCCTAGCATTTTGTTGACTGACCGTTACAGGTCATCGTATTTACCTTCATGTTTTGTTTTCAATTTAACTTCTTGATTTATTCTCTTAACTCTCAACTCTTAACATCTCTCTTTAACATATCAAATCTTACCCACCTCTCCTTTAATATATGGTTTTTGTTTAGTTTTTTACTGTCCTGTAATTCGGTTGCTGTGACAGACTTATTTCCCATCTGGGATGAATAAAACCATTTTGATCAAATTAATATTTCCTGTCTCCAGGTATCGACCTGATGGACATGGCCAGCGACGTGTTGCAGCCAGAGGGCGACGACACGGCGAGGCAATCGTGGAACATGAGAAAGATCATCACCAAATACCAAGAAACCTTCTCAGTCATCGAGAGGGTAAACACACACATGCTTTCACTGTGTGTCTCTTTTTGTCTGTATCAATACTAAATACGTAACTTGAATTACTGCCCACCTTTTTTTCCTTTTTTTTGAAGAGAAAAATGATACAGACGTTTGATTAAGTAATTCAAACATATTAATGTTGGGTGTGTTCCTTCCTTAAGTGTCCAAAGCCGGTGTTGGTGGCCGTGCACGGTGCCTGCGTGGGAGGAGGTAATCAATAAAACTCAAAACTGAAAAAACAGAAATAAAAGTTTGCCCTTGTAAAAGTCTAAAGTGTAACATTTTAACTCGATTTTAGCTTAAAATAACCTGGACATATCGATAGTCAATGGTGATCGATTTCAATAATGTTATCAATACAATCGTTAATTCAAACTAAAGGCTGTTATTCTGCTGTGTTTTTCAGGAGTGGACCTGATCACAGCCTGCGACATACGCCTGTGTACCCAGGATGCCTGGTTTCAGATTAAAGTAAGATCCATAACCCCCTAAACACTCAAATACCATGAGTGGATCCTTTAAAAGAGCATATTCTTCCCACCAGGAAGTGGACATTGGCCTGGCAGCAGATGTAGGAACCCTGCAGAGACTTCCTAAAGCCATCGGCAGCCGAAGGTAAAAACCAACAGCTGCTCCTCCCACCACCTCCTCTCTGCGGGCCTGTTTAGGTGAACAAACGTGTCCCCATGGGGCGCATCGGTGCATGCCTTCTCACTCGCTGACTGGTGAACAACTTATTAATTTTACTTGAGCTCTCGGGTTGCTCTTAGAACTCACTCTTTTGAGGTTCCCTATTTCTGATGTAACGCGGGTGCCCTTCCCCCAATGAAAGATGAAAAACACATCTGGCCATGTGTTCTGACTCCTATCGATTTTTTTTTAACATGGGTATGCAGTGCTTAAATCGTTGTTATAGCTATTCCAATTGTGATAGTATTTTTGATTCGCAGCCTCACTTGTACTTGTAAAGGATTGAATGTCATGTTACTTTCTCTAGTCTGGTCAACGAGCTGGCACTGACGGCAAGGAAGCTCTACGCAGATGAGGCCAAGAGCTGTGGACTGGTCAGGTTAGTGTTTGTGTAACCCTTCATGATATTGGCCAAGTGTGAAGTCACTAGATTTGAAATCCCAGGTTGTAATTTATTTTTACCTATAAATGATCTGCTAATTTTAAGCTGACATACAAAGGACAACGGGCCTCACTCTGTGATACATGAATGATTAATAGAATGGGATCACATGAGTGTTTGCCGTTCCCACTACTCTAGTCGGGTGTTTACCGATAAGGAGGTGATGATGACGGCGGCGATGGAGATGGCCGGGGAGATCGCGTGCCGCAGCCCTGTGGCGACCCAGGGAACCAAGGTCAACCTCATCTACTCCAGGGACCACAGTGTGGCCGAGGGGCTAGACTACATGGTGAGGGGCCGAAAGACAGCACTGTTCATATCTAAAGACTTCCAGGAAGAAACCTCAGCTAATAATTAATATCTAGGAGACTACGTACATAGACAGGTTGTGAAGGAGCCGGTAGGGGTGAGAGCAATAAAGAATAGAACCACTATAAAGTAAAGAATATAAATCATATGCTCCCATCACATGACCAGGATGGTTGTGGTTCCGGTAATGACACTTTTCCCCCCCTGCCCCCAGGCGACGTGGAACATGAGCATGCTCCAGACACAGGATGTGATGAAATCCGCCCAAGCAGCCATGGAGAAGAAGAGTCTGAAGACTGTTCCTTTCTCCAAACTCTGAACCGCAACCACCCTAAACCCACACAGGGGGGTGGGGGTAACCTGGGTTAGTCTTTGAGGACCGGTCCTGTGACGGAACCTGGAGTGATCTTGGGAGGTTTTAAGAACAATGTACGAACAACAACATCTGACAGCAAGGAGTATACTTGTCCTGCACCATCTGCAGTACCATGCGTGCAATGTATGCAGGAATGATTGTCACTCCAAACAGAACTTAGTTTTATGGTTGTCAGAAAACCTGGTTATTTTGTTCATTGATCAGTAAATTGACAAAAGTATACGTTTGATGTCAGAAAGTCTCATCTTCACTGAGATTGTTATGTCAACGAAAGGCAGACCATGTGAACTTCCAATCTTGGAATTTTGTGAGGAACATTGCAAATGTTGACTGACTCAATCCAAATAATGAAAGCTCTTGTACCAAGTGTCTTTAACCTGCCTCCTTAACTTGTAAATGTATGAATTAAACAAAGATAGACGAGGGATATGTTGTGGATATATATATATATATATATATTCCTGAACAGTAGCGTGTATATCCGCAGACGTTTGTTTATTAGCTTATTAAAAAAGGACACTTCAAAGAATTCAACAAATAGGAAGTTACTTAAATATGCTTTATTACTCCATCAATTATAAGTTAAGAAATGTACAAAATGGAAAAAATAAATAGAAAGAATAATCATTGTGCAGTCTGCTTGGCTCTGAGTTTCTGTAAAGTTTTCTGTAAAGAGGCAAAGAAATTTTTAATTTAATTTACAAATTTCAGATCAACATTACAGTCGGGATTAAAGGTCAAAATGTTAGACAAGTTATGTTAAGTCATGAAATAATTCAGTTACGTCACAAAAGAAAGGGGACTCCGTAATGTACCTGGTGGAACTCCTTGGCCTTGAGGCGGTTCTGGGCGTAGCTCTCTTTCCTGCTTTTCAAGTCCCTCTGCTGCTTCACTTCCTCCAGCCGACCGTACAACCTGCATTCCCCAGACATCACCCTCTTAGAACATACTGACCATCAACCTGCACCCCCCAGACACCACCCTCTCTTGAATATACTAACCACAGCAACAGACCATCAATCTGCACAAACCTCTTACAATATACTGACCACAGCTTCTAACAGTCAAACTGCACCACCCTGACACCAACCTTGTGGAATATACTGACAACAGCTACATACCATAGAACCTGGAATAGTCCCACACCAACCATGTGTAGGTCAGGAGAGGGAATGTATTCTTGTTTTACCAAAAAAAAAAATCAAATACGACATACAGCTTCCAAGAGGCTACACTCACATTGCATCAATTCTGCAGCTCACAAACTGGTTGTTGATTGTTTCCAGTAGCATTTTAAAGCAGGAACTCGCTCCAGACGTAGCGTACCTCTGCGTTCTCAGGTGCATCTCTAAGCTCTCCAGCTTCTTCTGGGATGGCGTGCACGTCCTCACCTCTTCCCAACTCTGCATCCCAGCATTGCTCACTGAGGAAGAGGAGGTCAGGTAGGGGTAGTGGTCATTGAAATATATCATATTTTCAGATATGTAATTTGAGTTAATGATACTAGAATTTCTACTGGGATTAATAAATCACACTGTAGCATCTTGCTTGCCGACAGGCAGACTTGTAGAAAACAAGAGTACCTGGGGAGGGATGTTTGGGTTTCACGTCAGTCCTTGAAGCAGTGTCAAAAGCTGTCTGGACCGGAACCACCATGTTTTTCATCTGGGGTTCTTTGGTCTTGGAGCTGACCAGTTGACCCGGGGCCTGGCTTTTAGACCTTGTGTGGTTTTCAGGCCTGACCTTGTCTAGATGAGTCCCGGTTGGGCTGTGGTTCAGCTTGGTCTTAGCCCGAGACTGGACCGACTGGGTCTTGGCCTGGGTCTGGCTGAGTTTTGGTGGCTTGCCTTTGGCCTGGCTGGGTGGAGTTGGCTTGCCCTGAGTGTTGCTGGGCTGGGTCTTGGCCAGGACTCGTTTGGCCCTGATCTCCTCCATCCTGAGTGCAGACCTCTGGATCAGGGCCAGGCGCTTCCTCTGGAAGGCCTCTTGGAGACCCCCACCGGGATCCACCTGAGGCTCTAGAACCATACATGGCTGGGACTGTGGACTCTCTTGTGTAGCAGGTGGGTCTTCCTCCTCAGGTAACAGTGTTAAGTCAAACTCCTGAGAGAGGAAATCATAAAACATGAGAACCTTGAGGACACGAAGCACAGGTCATCAAATGATGAACGATAGATCATCCGGCTGGTTACCTGTCCCTCATCCTCAGGGACCGTGGTGTCCGGGCCGAGCATGCTTTCATCACTCACGCTCACCAGCGTGATCTCAGACTGCTCCAGGATCCCTTTCTCCCAAGCTGCCCCCTGGTTGGAGGAGAGGAACGAGACCGCAGCCAATTACGTCAAATTCAATGTTTAAAATTAAAATATACTGTATTTACGACCTTGGGGTGCAACACCAATACAAATAAAACCAACCACATACTATTATTTTATCCCAGATAGGAGCGTCACTCTTCTGGATTAACCCCGGCTGATTGGTCGGTTCTTTGCTGGTCGAGTCCCGCACTGGAACCAATCGCTTGCATCCTTCAGTCTCGACACCGTCCCCCATCATCACCTCCTCCACTGCTTCAGGAAACTCGAGGAGGAGGGACTGTGGCTGGGAGGAGCTCTGGGAGGAGGCGAGTTGGCAGAAGGAGTCCAGACAGGAAGAGGAGGAGGAGATGGGCACCTCCTCCTCCTCCTGTGCTCTTGGGTGTTCTGGGGAGGGGTCAACCAAGGAGTCGTCCTGGTCCTCCTCTTCCGCCAGGTGCGGGGAGAGCGGCGGATCTGCAGGTCAAAGGTCAATCCATGTCTTTGAAACATCACTTGGACCTCACTATCTGTGGCGAGTAAGGGACTAAGAATATTGCCACCTGGGTAAAGTTGCTAATTAACTTGACCACGACGCAGAATTCTTTTTGCTAAAAGCGTTTTAAACCAAATTTAGGTTTGAATGGTCATTAATATTAACTGCAACTAGTTCTGTGTTTAGATCCGATTATTTAGTGTTTAGAGTCAATCAAGTATTGTATTGCCGGAGACAAAATAATTGGTCAACTACCTTAAAAATGACGTGTTACAGAAAGACTTCCATGACATATTCATGACTTGAACTTTGGCCTCACCTGTAGATGCAGCCTCCACCCGTCCCGTGGACTGGTGACTTCCTTCTGCGGAGCTGGGCATTTCCTGTTGTGGCAGGTGAAAGGTCATGGAGGGTTCGAGGGAATCGTTGAGAGTCACCTGGGCCAGGAGGGGATGGAAGGAGTCCTGATCGGCAAACCCTGAAGGAGAAACCAGATCCACCGGGAGCTTACCACACAGGAGCACGCCCAGCAGAAGGGACCAAAGCCTAGTAATGAATGCAATAAATTCTTCTCCCTTTATCATCATCTGTTCTGGTGCAAAAAGTAACCTCAGAGTCAGTTTCTACTATTGAATCATACTACTTTAGTCATTTTGGAGGAGCCCTTATCCAGAGCCACTTGGCGCCGTCCGACATGTGACTGAGGAACAGGTAGGCGTTGGGCGGCACAAGAACACATCGCATCCGGAATCGCTCCACCTGAGAGTCTCATTTTGTCTGTCGTCTCCTACGCCTTGAGGGGCGTTGCCTAGCCGGAACCAACCTTCAGAGCATTCTGGGTGCTGCTGCAGGAGGTCGCTGGGATCCTGCAGGGGTGGCCGGGTAAGTGTGTCCCGGACCTCGGGCTCGGGGACTGCGCTGAGGTCTGGGTCTGCAGCCGCCTGGGACGACCCACCGGTGCCGTCGCGATGTTCTTGGTTCAGTCGGGTCTGGTCCGTCCTGTAGCTGCCGTAACCTGGAGGTAGCCGCACAGCGGTTGGTACGTGTCGGACCGGAAATGTAGAATGACGTGACGACGAGTGACCATACTTGGTTGGTTATGACAAAGTCCATTGCACATAACCATACACTTACCATAAGATGCTCTTTACCCATCTCAAATTGTTTTGGGTGTCACAGTAAAAAGAGAAGCAAGTAAAAATATTTACTTTACACTAATACTACTGAACAATATACAGAAATTATGCCTTTATGCATAATCGTAGTAGAAAACCCCCCCTCAAAATACATGTAACATCATGGAGAATGGAGGAAGACATAATGGACAGTCTATGCTCCGTCATCAACTACTTAAGTAGTTGACGTAATCTTTTTAAAAGAGGAAGAACAAGAACATTCCTGTACCTGAGCTTCCGGCTGCCTGCCCACCCGACTCATCCAGCTGGCCAATCAGGGGCCTCATCCCACCCTCCCCCTGTCCGTCATCCAACCACAGCGATGACTGATCAAATTCCAGCCTTCTAATCAGCTGGCCACCGCTCGGCTGTACGGAGCTGGGCTGGTGAGGAGGGCACAGGGGAGCAGAGGGCTGCTGGTGGTGGGGGGACTCTGGGACCTGGACTGGGTCTTGGGTGGCAGGTGGAGGAGCAGGAGCCACCAGGACCGACTCAACAGAACCCAGACTGCTGCTGCTCTCACCTTCAGACCAGAGGATAGAGGTTACAACATGTTCTCACCCTCAGACCAGGCATATGTTGGACGGTATGAACTATAAAGCAAGACCCTTCTTCCTGTACCTGAGCTTCCTGCTGCCTGCACAGCAGAATCGTAGAACTGGCCAATCAGGGGCTTCATCCCGCTCTCCTCCTGTCCATCATCCAACCAAAAAGACGACTCCTCCAATCCTGGCTGGCCAATCAGCTGGCTGGCGTAGCGGTCCTGTCCACTGCTGGGACGAGAGCTGGGCTGGTGAGGAGGAAGGTGGGCCGCAGGAGGCTGGTGGAGGGTGGATTCCGGTGCAGGTGGGTCTTCGAGGACCTGGACTGGCTCTGATCCTGTAGGATCCACACTGCTGCTGAGACCACCTGTGGAGAGCAGCAGGTTAAAAGATATATAGTTATATAGACCCTGAACCCAGGGCCTGAAGCTCAGCTCCCTGACGCCTGATCAAGTCACCACAGTGAGCTCTCTGAAGAGTTCTGGCCCAAATGGGTTTAGGTTCAACTCGCAATGTTGACTTGGAAGAAATAGTCAGTGCTTGTTTGTGTCATTTTGATTGTCAGGCTTTCTTAAATAGCATCCGGCAAAGAATGACAATGGCATCACAATATCTGTAAATCAGGAAGTCGGGTCAATTGAAACTAAGTGGAAAAGGCTAAATATCCTTGTTGAAAAGATGACAAATCATTTACACGGACAGACAGACAGACAGACAGACAGACAGACAGACAGACAGACAGACAGACAGACAGACAGACAGACAGACAGA
>JAOPUD010000055.1:1675687-1685889 GCA_027122715.1 Trisopterus minutus
CAGACAGACAGACAGACAGACAGACAGACAGACAGACAGACAGACAGACAGACAGACAGACAGACAGACAGACAAAGAGCTCAGTTCAAGTGTAGAAAGATCATTATGTGCACTAAACATGCACTTCAATAACTGTAAAGGTACATCATCGCTCAACAAACACAAGTAAACACACAGGCACACACACAGGCATACACACAAGGACAAACAAGTAAACACGCAGGCACACACACAAGGACAAACAAGTAAACACACAGGCACACACACACACAGGCACACACACACACACACACACACAGAGCTCAGTTCAAGTGTAGAAACATCATTAAGTGCAAAAAAAGCACTTTAATTAAAGTTATGTTACATCATTGCTCATCACAGACACCCGCACATTCACACACCACTAGAAAATGTGGAGAACACAGTCAATTTTGAAGTATGCCACGTTTGTGAAGATCCCTGAGGCAACTCAGACATGACATGTCTCTTTGCAGAGCTGCCTGTATTTAAACATCCAAGTTGTTGTTGTGTACACAAGGGGGCCACATATGAAATAGTGTGGAAAAATCGAATGTTGAAAAAAAAAAAACATCCCTGTTCACCACTCGACTAAGCAGGGATAACTTAACGTTGCTATGATCTGGGGAGTGCATGTCTTTGCGTCTAGGTCATTGCCCGGCAAAAGTAGCGTCTGAAGTGTGATTCGTCCTTCAGGACACTAAACTGTTGCTTTGTTACATAGTTCAAGTCTTGTAGTGGACTCACTGCATGCCATTATCATTAAGAGGAGGCACAACAAGCTAGATTTGAGAGTCAAAGGTTTCAAAAGTATAGTTACTATTGTAACATTCGGGCAGAATAAAGATGTATGGTTATTTTGACACCCAACAGTAAGAAATCCATTTCTGTACCCGAGCTTCCTGGTCTCTGGACGCCCGACTCGTCCAACTGACCAATCAGAGGCCTCATCCTGCTCTCCTCCTGGGCTTCGTCAAACGACACCGACGACTGCTCCAACCCGAGCCGACCCATCAGCTGGCTGGAGTAAAAGTCCCGCCCGCCACTTGACCAAAGGGAGCAGGGCTGGTGAGAGAGGCGATCGATCATGCGGCTCAACGTGGAATCCCACGCACCCTGATTAGCTCCCACACGCAGAGACGAGCCTGGAAGCTGGCCAATCATGGAGGATTGGGCCGACGGCTGACCAATGAGGCGCGCCACAGCCGAGTCCCGCCCCTCTGCGACCAGACAGGACGACTGATCGGCCAGCTGACCAATCAGGGGCCTGAATGAGATGTCCTGAACTAATGAGACGCTTTCAGAGAACTGCTGCAGGATCTGGTTGACTGCATTGTCCCACTCCTGACAAAACACCAAAAAACAAGAAATTATGTGAGGTGAAGTTTCTGAAATATGTGAATGAGTGCGTTTGTGCACGAGTATGGTGTTCTCACCTGGCCAGGCCTTGGTGGAGCCGCCTCAGTGTGGGGGGTCGCAGGCTGGACCTGAGCAGGACTCTGTGGGGCCTGGTTATCCTCCAGGGCTATAGATGACCCTGGAGGGAGAGGCCAGAACGGTGTCGCCATCAAGCATATCTACCTCAACATTCGATCTTATACACTTAGGACTTACTATATGTATTTTATCACATTTCTACAATCCTTAAATGGGATTCTTCCGTTTTACCCCTGACACACATTCACACAAACAGACACAGAGCTCAGTTCAAGTGTAGAAAAATCATTTTGTGCACTTAACATGCACTTCAATAACAGTAATGTTACATCATCGCTCAGTACACACAAAAGCAGGCAGACACACATACATACACAAACAACTCAAAATAAACAGGCACACACACACGAAAGCAAACGCACGCAGAGCTCAGTGTGGAGAGATCATTATGAGAACTAAACGTACACTTCAACAACAGTAAAGTTACATCATCGCTCAAGTGTGCAATTATGAAGCTCAAAAGAGCATAAACTTCCTGTCCACAGCAACGTTATGGCATAATGGCGACTGTGAATGCCATGGCCGTGCGAGGACTGACTGAGCACTTCACTGACGCCCTTAGAGCCCACTTTAGTGCACCCTTACCTGTGGTGTCCGCACTGCTGCAGAGGGAGGCATTGAGCTCTCTGGTGTACTTGTCTATGATACGCTGGATGCTGCTTTCATGGAACAAAGCTGCTATGGCCCGGCCAGGGGACGTATCTGAGCCTTGGGACGTCTCGGGGATAGGGGACGTCTGGGGACCCATGGAGAAGGAGGGGTTCGGAGACGATGAGGGGCCCTGGGAGTCCCCCACAGACGACAGCTCCACACTGCAGGAGCCACCGCTTGACAGAGCTGACGGGGGGGAGACGGCCGCAAGGGAGCTGGCGGTCGGGGTAACCGGTCGTATAAGCTCTGACCCAGAGTGGGGCTCAGAGACGTCTGTGTGGGGGGGGGGGGGAAACAATTCCATCCGTTTGTTGATACATTTTAATGCAGAAGTGCAATACAAAGTGTTCAACAAACAGCCCCACAAGGAGTTTGGAAAAACACTAAGCAATCAAAGAGATTCAATAAAGAGGGAGAAGATGTACTAGGGGATTTAGGTTCATCTATGAAAAGATTAGGATTCCCTCAGTTCATTTGTCAGACCTTTCACCCGAGGAAGGGAAGAGAAAGCACGAACGGGCATACCTGTGTGGGCGGAGTTGTGGTCAGGGTCAGTGGTGACGTAGCTCCCGGTGGAGAGGCTGGTGGAGGAGAAGGAGTCGGGGTAGGCCGGCCGACCAGCAGACTGACACACACACAAAAAGGGATGACAAACACATAGAGAGAACCAGAGTACATTAGGGACAGGGAAATGGACACAGGTCGTCCCACACACTAAAAGTGTCCAAAGACCCAAAGCTTTCATAGTATAAGTAGGCTTCTTTCAATTATCGCAAAGCAAATGGGGAGCATTGTGCAAAGTTTTGATTAAATTGCCTGGCAGTTCTAGTGCTATTCACCGGAAAGTGGAAAGAAGGTGGCGCGATTGTGTGACAGATCGCCATGAAAAGAAAAACTATTAGAATATTGAATACTATCCCCAGAATAATTGAGGATCTCCCTTGTAGTGCATACAACAAATTGGCAACTCAAATTAAGATTTTTGATTGAAATCAGAAATCTTCCAAATCAAAATGAATATCAAAATATTCAGTGGCAGCACCACCATCTGAAAAAAGTGTTTTGATTTCAGTGGATTAATATATGCATGTCATCTACAATATTTATATGGGTTGGGGTTCTTCAGTCTTACCCATGACACACATTCACACAAACATACACACAAAGAGCTCAGTTCAAGTGTAGAAAAATCATTTTGTGCACTTGACGTGCACTTCAATAACAGTAATGTTACATCATCGCTCAGCACACACAGACACACATTAACAGGCACAGACACACACACAACACAAAATAAACAGACACACACCCACACACACACCCACACAGAAGAAAACACACAGAGCTCAGTTCAAGTGTAGAGAGATCATTATGTGCACTAAACGTGCACTTCAACAGTAAAGTTACATCATCGCTCAAGTGTGCAATTATGAAGCTCAGAAGAGCACAAACTTCCTGTCCACAGCAACGTTATGGCATAATGGCGACTATGAATGCCATGGCCGTGCGAGGACAAATCAAAACTAATATCCAAATATTCAGGCCCTGCACTCATCACTACCATCTGAAAGTAGTGTTTTGATTTCAGCCGATTCATTTCTTTTTTTATGTCTGGCTTAAGAAAACCAAACAATGATCTCCACTCTGCATATCGGCACAGCGGAGTGTTAGAAGACTGGTTGGGGGCATTGGGACAGGGAGCAGGGACACCAGGGTTACCTCCGAGTTGGCAGTGAAGCCGCTGCCGACGGACCCCGGAGAAACGGAAGAACCGGACGACCGTCCTCCCTGCTCACATGGCCGCCAGGAGAGCCTGGAAGGACCGGGTTCTGGAGAGATGCAATGTAAACTCAACCTCTGCTTTTGTTTTGTATTCACATGACATGGCCCTGGCATTCTACGGATCACGCACTACAGAAACGCACTCACAGAGCTCAGGTCAAGTGTAGAGACTATCATTACATACACCTAACGTGCAATTCAAGACTACGTGTCTGGACTGTACCACTACCCACCTGTCTCAGGGGGCTGCTCCAGTAGCCTGTTCTTCCATGCCAGCTCAGTGGACTGCTCTGAGGCGGGGAGGGGGCTACAGACAGCAGACCTCTCCGCTATGTGGGTCAGCAGAGCTCCAGGTCTCTGATGCCTGTCCCAGGGCCGAGGGGCCCCTACTGGGGCGAGGGGCCTCTGAGACCCCATGACATCCTCCGTCCCTGAGAAACACAAAAGATATTATTATACAACAAAAGCTTGAGGTCGCGATCGCAGGTCGTGGAAGGGGGGTTTCTGTCTTACATTTGGACATGGCAATCGCTTTATCGTCGTGCTGTACATTGACCTCCAGTCAGCCTCTTGACCTCCAAGTGGGACACCTCTCTCTCCAGCTCATCCCCTCACCTGCGGCCACAAGGCTGCGCTCCCCCGGCGTCTCCACCTCCTGGATGGCACTCAGCTCGTGTTGCCCCGGCAATGTCACCATGGCACCGAGCTTCACGCGGGTCAGCGGGGGCTTCTGGGCCCGAGGGGGAGCCGATGCCCCCCAGGACTGGGAAGGCAAACCGACGCGCAGGAGGCCAGGATCTGGAGCAAAAGGAAAAAAAACTGATATAGAATATAACCCTCAAGGGCAGGCTGCTGTTTTCGGAGAGATGTTATTTTCCCAGGTGGTCCCAACAGTACACGGAAGCTTATGGAACACAACTTAGCAGTGTCCCATAAGCTTCACTCATCAACTTGCACAGCAGCTTAAAGATAAGCTAGACAAAGATACAATGTACTTTTGTCAATCCTACACAGGAAAAAGGGATTTTAAGTATTTAATCCCCACCACAAAAATCAAAGCAGTTGATATGACCAGCTCTAGCCAAGCACTTGCTCTAGGCTAGCCTGGGCTAAGCATGAGCTAGCTAGACCTAGTCTTCACTAGGCGGAAGCCTGCACTAAGCTAGAGCCGGCGCTAGAGCTACAGCTGGTGAAGCTAGAGGTTGGGGGTCTCACCGCTGGCATGAGGAGAAGGGGTGCAGGGGGCTGGCTGGGGGTGGTCCACTAGGTGAGACAAAGATCCCCCATGAGACTCCTCGATGGCCCTGAGGAGAGAGGAGAGGAGATGCAGGCGGCTCTGGCCCACCTCCTTCTCCTCATCCTCGCCTGTTGCCGGCGGTTCAGCTACCGGAGGAACCCACGGGACCTGGACCAACAGTCAAGTCCATTTAATTATAAACACATCCCATTCACAATATATTAATTAGTCTCAAATTAATTGTATTGCCATAAAGAAAAAGTAGAAAAAGCAGGCAGGGTTTAAAAGTGTCCAGAGAAGGAGCAGAACTAACATGATCAAGGGCAGTCCATGAACAACATTCAACTTAATGTTAAAACTCGTTCTGGAGGGGCGGCCGCTTCTCATCAATACACTTGATTATTTCAGCATCAGTTACCTAGCCGTTACTGAGGTAAAAGGTTCAACCCACTTGTGTCTCTGTGTTGATCAAAGCCTGCAGTGCCTCCCTCTGCCTCCTCATCTGCTCCCTCTGCTCCTCATCATGTCTCTGCTGCTCCTCCTCTCTCTTTTGCTCGTTCTTTCTTTGTAGCTCCTCCTGTCTCCATCTCTCCTCCTCCAGTCTCCGTTGCTCTGTGTGTCTCTGTTGCTCCTCTTGTCTCCATTTCTCCTCCTGTCTGCATTGCTCCTCCTGTTTCTGTTGGTCTGCCTTTCTCCATCTCTCCTCCTCCAATCTCTGTTGTGCCTCATGGCTGCGTCTATCGTCCTCCCTTCTCCGTTGCAGCTCCTCCTCTTGCTTCTGTAGCTGCTGCTCCACCTCCTCCCTTTGCTCCTGCATCCGCCGGTGGGCCTCCAGCAGCTCCAACCGCTGCCTCTCCACATCTCCTTTCCTAGGGTCCAGAGAAGTCTGTGCCACGGGGTGACCTCGTAGGAAACTCAGAGGCTGGGTCAAGGCCTGGCCAGGCTGTGGAGCTGCCGGGCCCAAGAGTCGGACGGGATCGGTACCGAGACGGGGGGCCCGCCAGTCGAGTTGGGAGCCCTGCCGCACACCCGTAGTGACATTCTCTGTTGTCCTGAGTGGACGGTGAGTGAAAGGGCTCGGGGCGGCCGGCGGCGACCTCAGCCTCTCTGGGAGGTGCCCTGTTGCCCGCTCCATGATGCTGTCGGTCAGCCAGGCCGAGAGGCCTGCCCTATGGCCAGGAGGAGGGCCGGTCGCGTTGTCCTCTGGTGAGTCTTGGGGGAACCGATTTGGGTCTCGGGCCAGGCTGGTTCCTCGATGCGAGACGGGCCCGGGGGGGTGGGGCGGAGGAGGAGGAGGAGTCCTCCAGGCGTCGGACTCCCTGGCGGGGATCTCTCGCAGGGCCATGGGTGGAACTGCGCGGTCAGTAGGGCGGGGGAGCGCTGGGTGGATGGCCACGGGTACAGCAGTCTTAGCCGACAGATTGAGAGGAGGGCCGGGGTTGAGGTTTGCGGGGGGCCCTGTGGGGGGACCGGGCCTGATTGCCGTGCTGTGGCGGATCCGAAGCGCCCGCTGGTACTGCTCCAGACGTTGCCGGGCCACCTCCACCGACCGCTGGTGGACCCTTCAGCACAACAACAAAATAAAGCACAGCACACCAAAAAGTAGAAACCATGACTATATAGGAATACAATTGTAGAAATAAAATATGCATTAAATAGGTTTCGTTGATAACCTTTATGTGATAACAAGACAGACAGTTAAGCTCTCTCAAGAGGCAACTATATGTCTGCTACAGCAGTCACACACACACCTGTTCTGCTCCAGGAGGCGCTGTTGGTGCTGTCTGATACGGCTGCTGTGATCTTGCACAGTGGAGCCTTCCAGCTGTGGGAACAAGACAAGCAAGGTGTCTTTATTGTTGACAGACAAGTCAAGTGGTTTACTCCCAGCTGAAAGATCCATGGTTTGATCACCAATCTCTGCAGTCTAGCTGAACGAATCCTAACCCCTAACTGCTCTTGGAGGATATTTAGCACAAATTCACTCTCGTCTGCTCTAAATCTCCATTGAATGTTTGGCTTGTGGCTCTAGTAATAAAAAAATTGCTTTACACAGTGTGACCTAACCCTGATTTCAGCCCCTGGTTGTTTAATTCTACCCTCTATTGAGGTCATAAGCATCCACCCAGTTGTATTATGGATAGATCAGCCAACCAGCCAACTGCCCAGTGGACCGTAGCAAGCACTAGTCGGTACTGATCTAGCCATCATTAACTTGCGATTGTTTTTGCCAGGACAGAAAAGAAAATTGCAGGAACGTTCTTTCTGGAAGGCCTTACCTCAGAGGCAGCAGGAGGAGGAGGAGGAGCGTCAGAGTCAGCGTCGTGGGCAGGTACCTCCTGTTCCTGGAGAGGGACTACGTGGTTAACGGCGGCCTGCATGTCCTCCCTCTGCCGCTGGGCGTCCAGGAGCAGGCCTTCCAGCCGCGATTTCTGCTCCTCCAGTTCCTCCAGGAGAACCATCTGCTGCCGCTTCTCCCTCTCCAGCGCCTCCTCCTGGACGCCGCGGGGAGGATCCAGAACACATCAGAGCCCTCTTGGACTGGGAGCTCATGTCCCTGAAAGGCGGTGTGATTGTGTGCCTGCGTGACAACCAAAGTTTCCACCCAAGAGTTTGGAGAGTCTGACTGCACACCGTTTGCTTTGTGCTCTTAGTTTATTTTGGGCAAATCTCTTTCCTACATGTCCACAAACAATGTGTTAGCAAAGGCTAAAGTAGAGATGTTAAGTCACGAGACGTCTCTGGTTAGAGAAGCCTGAGTTGACATCCTCCTTGTCTAGTCGTGTTTGTGTGTGTATTGTTGATGGCTGGTGTCACCTGGCCTGAATCAGTCTGATTAGACTCTGGCCAGGCTGCACCACACTTGTGGTGCATTGAGCAATCAATGCACACAAGATAAACCAGCCACATTATCGCAAACACAACAGCATGGAAAACTTATGCTGTATGTATTATTTTACAACATCAATGGTTTACTCAACGTCAACCTGAGAACGGGGTAGGTTCTGAGAAAGGTGTCTATAAGCCATCTGCCTAGTCCAGTTACACTGGGTTGTAAACTGCTCTCTCCGGGGCCCACCCAGACATGGAAGCCTGACAAGATGGACTAACGAGCTAACGATGCACCACATGATATGAATTCATCAATTAATCAACTTTCCATCCAGGTGCATTTGAGAGCACAAGCATATCTGCAGGAATGTGTCTTAATGTGACTCCAATCGATACAAAGCACTATAGGGTTGGGTTTGGAGGGAGCTATTCAATTAAACCTACCCTTCTTAGTTTACACGCTTCACTTTTTGTTTACATAAGATTGTGTCACGAGGCTCTGTGGGTGAGGGCGTGAGAGACATTTCATCACGCTCAAGGTTAGGGGTTGTAAAGGTGAGGGTTGTAAAGGGTATGTTGTTTGCACATACCCTTTTCTTCCACTCCTGCATCCTGCTACAGAGCACCTCCGGAGGGAGTGGAGCCAGCACAGACTCTCCCGTCATCTCCAACGCTGCTTTCACACAAAACAAGCACACTTTAAATATCTGAATGGAAAATAAATCATCAACCAGGAGCAAACAAACTGAAGCAAATCTCTGGCACATGCTGAGCCTTGCATACCAGACAGCCAAAACCATTCCAACTGGTCCGTCTCTGGGATAATATACAAATTTTTAAAAGGATTTATGAAATGACCCTGGTTTGATTCTCACCTGCGGTCCCATGCTACTAATGTCCTTCCCTCTCTCTCTTTAAACCAACTTAGTTGTCTATCTTCCAAAAAGGCCCTTCAAATTGTATAAAAAATAAAACATTTATATGATCATTATCTTGATCAAGATAATGTGAGCGACTTTGCACGTCAATTTGCCCAAAAATGTTGAGCAGTGGTTGAAGTAACAGCCGTCTAACCCTCCAGGACTACTCAACGCACCAGAAGGAGGCTCTGGGAGGAGGCGCGGGCTGGAGGCCTCTCTCCCTGGCTCCTCTACGGACAGAGACCCTGTGTCGATGGAGGAGTCCCGCTCTGGTGCTTCCTCCAGGTGGACCGGCAGCTGACGGGCCGCAGTAGATGGGCTGAGGTTGGGTTCCTGGGGGTGGTCTCTGCCCTGGTCCCTCTTGGTCCTGATGGGCTCCACGACCTGGTCCCGCCCCTGTTCTCTCTGGGTCCTGATACGACCCAGAAGTTTCCGCAGAGCCTGTCGATGGGCCGGTTGGGGCTGCTCCACTGCAAATCGACAAATAAAAGGGGGTTCAGTTCAGAAACATGCTCACAAATGATGCAGAAGTATAATTTGGACCCTGGAACCTTCAACTGGGTTAACCATAGTGTCCTGACAAGAGCCAGGCGGTCCCAGCTCAAAATAAGGACTTTCTCACAGCCCAAAACATGTTCCTCAAGATTAACATCAGAATGCATCATGCTATTTTTTGTTGGCGATACTCAAGAGAGTTAGTAGTTATATAAAATCCTAAGTAAACATTAATATACTGTATCCTAGGCTAATCAAAACTTTGTTTTGCCACATCTCGCCTGAGAAACACTGATAAGTTTTAAACAACGTCATCACATTTGTCACAAATTTCATGATGATTAAACAATGACCAAAACACTACCATTAACATTCTTGTTCTCCTATACTTCCAAAATGGAGGCTGTCATTGTGGTGGTCACGATCCACACGCCCTAGAGACATCCGTCCTTCACCTCGCTCTGCAGCCGGTCCTGGATGCGGCCCGTTGCCCAGGTGACCGGCTTCGGCATCTGGGGGGACCTCCAGGGGCGTGTCCTCGCTGTCGTCCACGGTTACATCCAGATCCTGGTCCTGACTGGAGGTGGTGGACAGAGCCGGCAGGGGCTCTGGTACAAGCTTGAGAACGAGGTCACCCTTCACTCCTGAGGAGGGGGGGGGGTGCAGACAGAGAGAGGGACATACAGGAAGAGATGCAGACAGAGAGAGGGACATACAGGAAGAGATGCAGACAGAGAGAGGGACATACAGGAAGAGATGCAGACAGAGAG
>JAOPUD010000055.1:1756647-1775696 GCA_027122715.1 Trisopterus minutus
TAAATTATGTTATGATTATATACCAATAGTTAGATAATAACTCTACTACTACAAACTGCAGAACGGAACTTCCAGTAGTGTTTCTCATGTAACTTTAGTTCCTACCGGACAAGGAAGTAGCGGGTGTATAGCCGGAAATGCTCAACTATCGTCTTCACGCCAAGCAGGACGCGCGCAACTCGTGTAGCAGGTAGGCCGTATTCTTTCATTTTTTTTCAACAAAATGTGTTTCATACCGAGTTACAGACCAAATAGTCAATGAATAAAAAGTAGAACTGCAGAGAATCTTGCTTTTGTTTTTTACACCCAAAGGTTTGCGGAATTCTTTATTTTACTTCAGGATATTGGGGCTAGCGGATTTGGCTAAGCTAATGCTATATACATTGAATACGATATTTCTGTATTCTGGTTCAATTCCCAAACTCTAATTTAGAAAACATTGTCATCTTGTAAATGATATGCCAAAAATACTGACCAGATACTGTGCATGTTGTGTTAATGTATATTCAACACGACTGTACTTGGTAATCCAGCTAATGCTAGCATAGCAAAGCAACCGGGAAGCCAGCATTTTTTTCGAACATCGGCAAACTTCGGAAATGTTCGTCACGGCCGCATTGTTTTTGTATTCTTCAGATTAAGAACACGTTAGAAGCCCCGGGTTCGAGAGAAATCGTTTCTATCACAGCGTCGCAGTTTAAATATAGAAAATCAAATATAAACATAATAGTGTGGTGGTGAATGTGGAAAAATATTCTCCGTATATGTATAAACTCACATTTTCCTAAAACACGCTTATATTTTAAGTGATTTAACTAGTCGACTACTACTAGTGGTTTAAATGCTGCACATGTACGAAATGGAAACTGTATGGCTTCCATATTCTTCTCTAGATTGCGGCCTACCAAGACTGATTTATTTTGTGATTTCTTCCTCAGATCCTGAAAATAATATCAACACGATGAGTATGGACGTGAAGAAGCTGAAGGTGAACGAGCTGAAGGAGGAGCTTCAACGGCGTGGTCTGGACACGCGTGGTCTCAAGGCCGACCTTGTTGTGCGGCTGAAGGCGGCGCTGGACTCAGACACCACAGATGGTCTGGGGGATGGCGGGGGCCCGCCCGCTAACCAGAACGCTGAGCTCTCCAACGACTTCCCTGCAGAGGAGGAAGAAGATGAAGATGACGAACAAGAAGAGGAAGATGATGATGATGATGATGGAGATGGGGGCATTCAAGATGGGAATGGTGAATTCTTTGTCAAAGTCATTTTTACACATTTTACATGTGTTTAAGTGAAGCCAAGGGAGACTGCTGCAATAGTTGTACTCAAATCTAAAATGTAAAACAAGAATGCTTAGTGGATTGGTTGATCTGCTTATCAAAATTACATGCTTGCTGGGTTCCCTAACATATACTCCATGGGTTACAAATCGATTCGGTAATTTGCAGTATTAGAGAAGTGAATAAGAGATGCTTTTTAGACCATCATGAATCTTTAGTGGTCGGTTGGGTGGTCTGCTTGAATAAAAGCTAATCGTCTTGTATTCAGCTGACATTCGCTTACATTTGTATTTACATTTCTACTGCATTATAGCAATACCACTAGATTTGTATTGTAGTTGTTTCTCTTATTTACAGAATTTATTTACTAGAACTGCAAGCAGTTATGCAGGGGTCACTTCTTATTTTCCCTTTTTTCTTCTTCTTTACTTTACAATACAATCCTGTATAACATACTGTCTTCAATCTCGGGACTGCAGAGCTAGATGATGACATGGCAGAGGAAGAGGAGGCTGGGGACCAGGATGAAGACAAGGACTCGGGTGGAGACTACGAGGCAGAGGAGGCTTCGGAGGAGCCCTTTGAGAGTCAGCAGGCCAGCGATGAGGTGCAGGACCTCCTTGAGCCCGATGAAGAGCAAGTGCCTCTCAAGGTGGAGGTCGTGCCTGAGGTGAAGGAAAGCATCAAGTCTGAGCCTGAACCCTTGGTGGAGCAGATACAGGAAGGTAAGCACAGAGGATTGTACAGCTTCACCTTCATAGACGCACCATGTGTAGTTTAGTGAAGGCATCTTAATATCCAAATAATAGATGGAAAAAAATTTGGTAACCGGTTAACCAAACCCCCAAAAAATAAAAAAGGTCTTGCGATTCATAATTGAGGACTTCTGTGATTTTGCTTTCATTAAACAAATGTCTTTGGTTTCCATAGAGATGGACTGATTGATCGGGCACTGATCCGTCAAGACGTGCCCTCGTTAGTTTCAGTCACAGTAATGGAAGTAATTGGGTAAAAGTCTAGTGCGCAAGTGATTTGTAATTTATTGAGGATTATTATTATTATTATTAATAATATTATTAAAGGATCAAACACAATAAGTAGGCTGAACCTTCGCAGTTGAAACAACGATTTATATTTTTTGGTATTTTTTATTAAATTGCGACTTGTACCATTTGTTATCATTATGTAATTCTTATGATGTAAACTGAGGGAGGAAAAGCAATATCGGCTCAAGAAAATCGCTATGGGCGCATCGGCCCTAAAAAACCCATATTGGTCGATCCCTATTCATGACAACATGAACTGCATTAAGGAAGAAAATAATATGAGATTCAAATCAATTAAGGCACATAGTGAAGTAAATGAAATGAAGCGTAACAGCAAAAAGTACAGATGGCCATGGATATCAACCGAACCCTCAACCCCCTTTTTAAATATGAATATGGAATTAATATAGCTATGAATACTATTGGAATCACTTAAGGCAAAATAAAAATTAGCTACAATTATAATCAAATTCCCACGTGCTTTCGAAAAACGGTGCCCATCTATAGTGCAGGTAAGGAATTAAACATCTTATTGAAGAATTCCCTATGCGACATGCCTGTCGGTCAAAATAATCAAAAAACACAAGACATGTGACTGTTGGCTAAAAGTATGTAAGACCAGGGCTCTAGAGTATATTAGAAGTGATTTTGAAAAGGTGGTGTTACTCGGCACATGATCACATTGCACTTGTTTGTTATTGTTGTTAATTATTATTTGATCATCATATTGTGTTTCGATGGGAGCAATGTTGACGCTGAGATGTCTATATTGACGCCGAGATGTCTATATTGACGAAACGTTTTCTGAGTCATGAGAAAGGGCCGCTGTGAAACACCAGCTGACCACCTCGCTTCGTCTTTGTCAGAATCGCCAGTGGAGGTGAAAAGGGAGGAGGAGACGGCCGTCCCACTGGCAGCACCTGAAGATGTAGAGGATGAAGAGACTGCTCCGCCGGTGGAAGAGGAGGAGGTCAGGGCTGAGCAGAAACCCAAGGCCGAGGAGGATCGTCCTGAGCAGGAGGAGCGCTCTGAGCAGGAGGCGGAGAAGGAGGATGTAAAGAAGATGGACGAGGAAGAGCAAAGCAGGGAGGATCAAAAGCCAGAGGGCAACCAGCAGGTGAAGACGGAAGGAGATCGGTCCGGTCAGCACGGCCGCAAGAGGCCCCACGACGAGGGCCGTGGCTACAGCTACTACGAACACCGCGATGAAAAGAGGTACACTACACAGCTGGGGATTGGTGGTGGTCTTTATTGGTTTCCATCAGCTTTTAACCTTCATGGACGAGAGTGGTAGGAAAAAAATTAAGTGGGCTTGAAAAAGGGAGTGAATAAGATGTAGCTTCATCTTTTTTTCCACAGAAAAAGATGTAGCTTTATCTGTGGAAATATATATTTAGACTTCAGATATTCTTTTGTGATACTAGCTTTAGTATTTGAGTGATGGTTAAGACCTTATTAATATTATGACAGGTATGAAGAAGTTAATTGTAGGATACGATGACTGCAACTTTAGGGGTAGCTTACAGCTACCATCAGCAATCTTAGTCTTGTTCCATTTTAAATTGTGGTGCTTGATCTTGTTAAAATTTCAAGGAATCGAAAAAATGTTATGGTAGATGGTTCTTTTTTATTTTTCTATGCTGGCTGATTGTTTCTCATGACTTGTAGCCTGCAAACTGAAACCTGCAAACCTCAAAGAAGAGAAAAACAAAGCTTAACGATAGTGTTTTGACCTAGGGGGGAAAATCTGAAATTCCTTTGGGAGCAAATATTTATTCAAGGGGCGGAGATACTAAGTAGCTGTGCGATGTGTGTGGCTAGCATGAATGTTATCCCACGTGCGGTGTACTCGTACTGCAACCATTGTCACACTTCAGGGCACGCCTCCTAGTATTAGAGAAATGTGTGGTCTCATTCAGGGCTCAGGTTTAAGTAAGCTGCTATTTTCAGTAGCTATTCCAAATTGAGAAAGTAATTTCTGATGAATTAAGATGCAGGTGGTGGTTTGGACAACCTGCACCAAGATTCAAGTATAGTGGATTGACAATATTTGCGTACACCCTCAGCCACAAGACTTCATTGGGATCACACATAGACACAATCTATTGATTACATCCATGAATTATCCATTGATTACGGACTACGGCTGTCACTTTTGAGGAAAATCAAGTTTGAACGGATATCAAATATCAAGCAATGTATTCAAATATATTTGAATATCTATGAGGTGCCCCCCCCCCCCCACCAAAAACAATACAAAATACTAACAGAGATTCAATCACGAATGCATAACGCGACAAGAGGAGACATAAACAGGTCATATCCTCTTTGTTTGAAACAGGTTATCAACTTAATCAATATGAAGTGCTACTATGCAGATCACAAAATTAGGCTATGCAATGAAAAACGGATTCGGAACTGCACAGCTCAAACAATGACGTGACAACTTAAACAGCAGACCAGCAGCAGGAGTACTAAGGCTTATAGCCTATCTGCAAGAAATTAATTTCATAATGTTTTTAGATGGAAACACCAGTCTATCAACTTGATCTGGATCAAGTGCGGCTCTTTTTATTCACGGTGTTACGTGTGGTGGAGAACACGCGTTCGGAGCGCACAGACGTGGCACGCACGGGGATTTGCGCGTCAATGTATTTGTGGCAGCCCGTGTCCCTCCACCAATGCAGCGTGTTACTGTCAGCGATGAATCAGGGTATATTATTCGCTTGATTATTAGAGCGCCCGCGAATTAATGAGATGGAAATCAATAAAATAAAAAATAAAAATTTAACAGTCTAATCGTAGACTGTAAAATGCGCTACACAACATGGCATTTTAAAAACCGGTTCGATTATATCTATTCGAATACGGATATGTCACGTCATATTCGAATATCGAATGTAAAGTGACTGCCCTATTACGGACCAAACCTAAGCATTATACAACGATAACACTGATCACACCTTACGCATAATTTATTTTTTACACTGACCAGGCTCTAGCATTATCTATTGATTACACTGATCACATGTAGGCATAATTTATCTATTCATAACACTGATCACACTCTAAGCATTATAAATGTATTACACTCAATCTAGTCAATCTCGGGATTATCCATTGATTACACAGATCGCATCCAGGCATTATCTATTGAATTCACTGATTACACTGCATAATGGGCCCTCCCCCCCGGAGCCACAGACATGTGGGATGTTGGCCCTGTGCACCTCTCTCGGATGGTTGCGTCAAAGAGGGTAACTTTAGTGTTTTGTTGTGCAGGTCTCGCACGCCGCAGCCCCCAGCTGAGGACGAGGAGGAGTGCATCGATGACACTCTTGTCACCATGGACACATGTGAGCAACTCAATTACACTCCAGATAGCGAGAGCAAGCAAATGTTTGCAGTCATTATCAAACAAATGATACATCAGGGATTGCATGTCAACGTGCCTTCTAAAGGTACAATATAACTAACCATCCAGCACTCTTGTGGAGCTTTAGAAAGCACTTTGATGTGGGATAACCTGATGTACTGTAATGGTTTTCACTTCACAAAAATAGGTGCTCCACTGATCCTGTAATTCCTATGGGTGCTCTGCACTTTGTCGCGTTATATTTTATTAATGACTGCAGCTCTAAAACTAAAACTGTAGCTGCTCCAATTTTGATTGGATGGTTAAATATTCACAGCCTCACAGATAAATGTGTCTGCTTAGGAAAAACAAACAAGTTTGAACACTAAGGATCTGGTATAAAGCGTTGAGTGATCACATGAAGGGATGGATGGTGATGTTCATACGTTGTGCTCCCAGACAACTGCGACCTGCACTTCAAGGTGTCGCGGGACCGCTACAGCGGATACCCGCTGACCATCGAGGGCTTCGCCTACCTGTGGGCCGGCGCCCGGGCCACGCACGGCGTCAGTGCAGGACGCGTCTGCTATGAGATGAAGGTAGGCAGCTAAACGTTCTAGTGAAGTCTGTCCCGACATTACGTAAGTCCCCTAATCCGGTCACATAGTTGGTCCCTCTGTACAGGTCTTGTAAAGTTATAAACAGTGATATTCATAATCGTTAAGGTTAATGCCTTTGTACTGGTCTTGTGATCGTCAATATTATTATGCATAGAGAAGTTTTGAAGCAGAACACACTACTAAAGACTTCTCTTAATGAATATGGAATATATTGTTTTTGCTTGCAATCATTGCATTGATCCTTTAGTATGAAATTAAAATGGGACATTTGAAGGTGGATTACTCTTTAAATAATTAAATAATACTTTCGCTTCATTCAGATAAATGAGGACATTCCCGTGAAGCACCTGCCCAGCAGTGAGCCAGATCCTCACGTAGTCCGTATTGGCTGGTCACTCAACTCCTGCAGCACCCAGCTTGGTAAGCTAACCATAAGTCTAAAGACTACATCTCCCAGAATGCATGCGAGAGCAAGGCTGAGTTTCCTTTGCCCTATGTTCCAGGTGAGGAAGCTTTCTCCTACGGATACGGAGGAACTGGGAAGAAATCCGCTGACTGCAAATTTGAGGACTTCGGGGAGAAGTTCGGGGAGAACGACGTCATTGGCTGTTACATCGTACGTATGAGGAGGGTTTGGGCTATTACATCCTATGTAGAAGGAGGGCTCAGGCTTTCTGTGGGGAGTATACTGGTAATTTGGTCATATCTACTGCATATGAATGTATGTTTTGTATATTCAGTCAATATCATTGGGTAATTTTCTTAAGCAGAAGCCATCCTTTTTTATTGACGGATAATTCATTCAGTTAGAAAAACGTGCCTCAAGTTCTCTAACTGAAATGTCCCAAACATAACCACCATCTCCTCCCTTCAGGACTTTGACAGTAACGAGGAGGTGGAGATGTCCTACTCCAAGAATGGCACCATGTTGGGCGTGGCATTCCGCACCACCAAGGAACAGCTGGAGGGGCGCGCCCTCTTCCCCCACGTCCTGGTCAAAAATTGCGCCGTTGAGTTCAACTTCGGCCAGAAGACGGAGCCCTACTTCCCTGCTCCGGAGGGCTACACATTCATCCACACCCTGGAGATGGAGCACAAGACCAGGGGCGCCGTTGGACCCGCCAGCAAAGGGGAGTGTGAGGTAGGAGACTGTTTTTTTTTATACAGCATCGTACACAGTCATGACCACAACAGCTCAAGGCGTTGTAATCAACCGTAAATATTCAGGGATCCACAAAAACTTGATGAATAATAATATTTAAATGTAAATTTGCGGCATATAACGGGCGATTTTTATATTCTGATGATGAAATTGGAGCCGATAATCTGAAACCAATATTGCTTCCATTGTCTTAAACATAGGGCTAAACAATTGCTAAACCCTGTTGTCACTCCCATGATGTCAAACTCCTGCACCAGAGTAGAGCCACGTGGTGTGGGTGTAAATTAGGGAGAAAACCAGCAAACGTCATGTCATCAGAGTTTTGGACTGTTTTCAGTCATAGAGGACGACACCACGATTGCTTTTTGCAATTGGTTGTTCAGCTTTGGCTGCTCCATCTTAGATGTTGGGCACCATGGTGATGGTATGGTGGGTGTGTGGGTTTCAGATCCTTATGATGGTGGGTCTGCCTGCCTGTGGTAAGACCACATGGGCCACGAAGCACGCCCAGGCCCACCCGGACATGAAGTACAACATCCTGGGAACCAACGCCATCATGGACAAGATGAAGGTGAGCAACGGTTTCCTGGTTACCTGGGACAGGCTAGTAGAGGAGGTTCATATTCATCTTAATTTGTACGACACGTCTTCAAATTGTGAAAAGCACCTGATCCCACATAAGTGACCTTCTTTTTATGGACAGGAGAATAGACAGACTGAAGAGTGGATTTAAAAGGGGGAATAACATGATGCACAGGGCCACAGATCAGAATCAAACCTGAATGACTGTAGGTTATCGCATATGTGTTAGTGGGTAGAGCCACAGAGGGGGAACAAAGCCTGCCGAATTATTGGATTTTGGTGGACCACTTTGCTCAGAGTCATCGTAAAACAATACACAGGCATAGTGGGATCTTTTACCACCAAAGTAGCCAATTGGCTACAACGGCAGCATTGTGTTGACTTCCGGGCGGTTTCCCCCTTCGCTCGCCAGGTGATGGGTCTCCGGCGCCAGAGGAACTACGCGGGCCGCTGGGACATTTTGATCCAGCAGGCCACGCAGTGTCTTAACCGGCTGATCGAAATCGCGGCGCGCAAGAGACGCAACTACATCCTCGACCAGGTACTGCCCCCGCACCCACACAGCCCCTGCCCACCCACCCAATGTGTCTCTAATGGATTGTGTTTATCTTTCAGAGGGGGGTGTATGCTATGCTTTGTGTATGCTAGAGTAGAAGGAACTGTTGTCACTTTGCTTGTGTTGTATTGTAAAACCTGAATGACTCCTCGTTATCAAAGTGACAATGTTTTCATCCCCTTCTGCATTATATACCTTGTATTGTCATTTCTATTTTTTACGCTTTTGTTATTGTCACACTATACGGTATTGCTTTGTGTGGTGCATCTCAACAATGTGCCAGTAAACCATGACTATGTAGAGAAAGAGATGTTTGATGCTACAAGTAATCTCTACCTGGTGAGTAAGACCAAAACCCTTCCATTGCTATGGTAAAAAAAAAAAGACGCTAGCGTCGCGAGCTTTGTCTTTATAAAGCTACGTTTGGCACACAGGTATATATACATGGAAGTGTTGAGTGTTTGTGTTAATTAATTAACCCTCAAGGTAAGTGACGACTAACCAACGCCTTTTGAGATTTTCAGCGCTTGTTATACAGCAGGTGTTTTGGCAGGCAAAGGTAGGTAGGTCGACGGGCTGGGGCCCCCTCTCAGATCCATGGAAACCGTGAGTACCCCCAGGTAGGTTTTCTCTATGTCTGTTGTTGTCCAGAGCGCGTCCACGAGCATGTTCGGAGAACAGGTGAGTCGGAGGTGGGTAGTTGGGAGAACCTCGGTAGGGTATTTTAACTACTTTAGGTTAGGTAGTTAACAAGCTGTACTGCTAACTTGAAACAGATTTGTTTTGAAAAGAAACCTTTACACCTTTACATTTAGGTTAATGGAAGTTAAACATGGAGCAGAGACATTTTTCATTCAAAGATGCTAGTGCTATGAAAGACTAATCCAAATGGAAATGCTAATTCCAGTTGTGATGATAGTAGAAATGTTGTAGTTAAAGTGGAAATTACATATGAATTAAATCTTTACTGAGTTTGTAATTAGACATGTAATGTTACGTTAGGGAAAAAGAGCAGGTTATATATCCTCAGTTTAGATCCATGGGGTTCTCCCTCTGGTAAAGACACACAGAGCCCCTTGCGGCAACATGATGCCGGCTGCTTTCTCGAGGTAAGTGGGGAGTGAGGAGAGGTTCAATAGAAACTGAGTAACTAAAACATCGCTAGACTGACAACCAAGCCAATCCTCTCTCACTTCGTTATTACAGGGTTCCAGCTTGCTCCCAGTGGAAAGCCAATACAAGTTATCAATAACAAACAAGCTTCTACCTCTCTCTTGTCACCATTGCTAGACAAATGTATATGGATCAGCCCAGAGACGAAAAATGCGTCCTTTTGAAGGTTTTCAACGCAAGGCTATAGTAGTTTGTCCCACGGACGAGGACTTAAAAGAACGAACGTTAAAGCAAACTGATGAGCAGGGGAAGGATGTGCCCGATCATGCTGTATTAGAAATGAAAGGTAGGAACGCTGTGGAAATCAACCAAACACCAGATCTACTCTTATTACTCTGTTTTGTTTTACTTATTTTTTGTCTCTAAATCAAAAAAAGATGTCCCTACCCCCCCCCCCACTCCCCAACTCTCCTTACCATCATAGCCTTATGGCCAGATTTCAAATGTAGACATTTTTTATAAACCTAAATTTTTAATCTTTAAAAGTTTTTTTGCCCTATATCTGCCACCTTCTCATACAAGCTCCCTCAAATACACTGCAAACCGAGCTTCAGTTTTGTGTGAATCTTTTGGATATTTAATCTTGTTCGTAACCTCTGAAGTTACGTAACCTTTCGTTCCCGAAAGAGATGTTTCTAAACGTCCTGCTGAGGTTTACCAGCAGTCACGCGCCGAACATGTTTGAACTTTTGGAAAGTTCATTCGTAGCGGCATTACATAACCAGTTCTTGGTTTGCAGTGCTATTTCCTCTTTTACCCAACCAATCTTAGCCCCTCCCCATCTTCCCTTCTATCTCCTTCCCCTCCCTCCTACCTCACACCCTCCCTATTCTCTAAATCTCTCCCTCTGTATCTATCCCCCTCCCCCCCTTCTATCTTTCCTGTGTTTGCATGGAACAAACGTTTCCTCCATGTTTCCCCCTGGAGGTCACGTCTGTTCCGCTCCTGGCCAAACACATAGCCATCTGCTTTCATCTACCTGCTGAACCTTACATCATGTCTGCACACTGCTGCTACCTGAGACTAACTTACCTTTCGTTTTGTCTTGCGGTGGTGTGGCTGCTCTGGTCTCCACTACCCAACCCCTCCCCCCTCCATCTCTCTACCTCTCTCCTCTACTCCATCCTTCCGTCCGGCCGGATGCGCTCTCCCTCTCTCCCTCCCTCCGCCCCATCCCTCTGCGTGACTTGGTTGTGGCGCTCCAAGCAAACTTCACGCTGCCAGAGTCGGGCGACTTCCTGGACGACGTGAAATTCCCAGAGTTGGAGCGCGAGGATGCCGACAAGCTGGTGAAAGAGTATAACGAGGAGGGCCGCAAGGCGGGCCCCCCGCCCGACAAGCGCATGGACAGCCGGCAGGGTGGCTTCAGGGGCCGGGGGTCCAGTGGTGGCAGCGGTGCAGGCGGCGGCAGCTTCCAGCGCTATGACAACCGTGACGGGCCTCGCAGCGGGTACCAGAGCCGCGGTGGGACCAGCGGAAACGGGTACCGCGGAGGTGAGGGGGTTCTCCGATGTGGGCAGGGTGGGGGGGTTCTCTGTGCCATCTGCACTCAATGATTGTTGGATTGTGGAAAATGGGAGGATCAGTCTTTAGGAAATCCCCCTCAACTTTGTTGTACGGAAGTGTACTGGGTCCGAAAAAATTGACAATGGTTGTCTTTTTTTTATTATAATTTTTTTTTGCCGTCAGCCACCGCAGCACGTTATCATCTAATTGTTTGGGGATAGCGTTCCAGCGGTCAGTCGATGTGTCGACGGTGGCATTGTAGAGTTGGCCTGCATGGTAACGCGTTAGGTAAAGCTCCCTCGGGTTAGCTTGTTTTTAACATGTATTGGGTGTTTCCAGGTTACAACCGCGGCGGAAGCGGAAGCAACTACAACCAGAACCGCTGGGGCAGCAACTACCGTGACAGCGGCTCTAATGGCCGCGGTGGAAACTACAACCGCAACCAATCGTCTGGGGGTAGCAGCTACACCCGCCCTGCGCCCTACAACAAGAGCAGCTACAGCCAGGTAAACCTCAACCACGTATACACCCAGACCACGGGCAGCATCCCCTTACTGAATGATCCTCAATATCAGCAAGCAAGTAAATGTCTCCATGCAGATTTCCGTTGTCAAGTGAGAACCTTAATTAGAAAAATAACAGAAAAACCCTGAAACTTCCTCATCATCAATATTGCCAAGCTAAAATTGTGTCTTGGTTCTTGTCGTTTCCAGGGCAACTACAACCAGGGCAGCTACAACCAAGGCGGCTACAACCAGGGCAGCTACAACCAGAGTTACTATAGCCAGTACCCGGGCTACAGCCAGAGCTATAGCCAGCCGGCAGCCGCCGCGGCTACAGGGCAGAGCTACAGCCAGACCCAACAGACCCAACAGCCCCAGCAGACTCAGCAGACTCAGCAGACGCAGCAGGCCCAGCCCGCCCAGCCGCAGACCCAGCAGAACTACAACCAGCAGTACCAGCAGGTAATACAAATGATTACAACTGCAGAGCTACAACCAGTTATACCAGCACTCAGGATCACTTAAGTCTTTCGGTTAGAGTAATGGATAACATTTCTGGTATATTCCAGTATGTTTTGGAGATATTCATTCATTACATCTCTCCTCCATTGATTCCCCCCCTCCCCAGTATGCACAGCAGTGGCAGCAGTACTACCAGAACCAGAGCCAGTGGAACCAGTATTACAGCCAGTATGGGAACTACGGCCAGGGGAACCAGGGCTCCTCGGGCTCCCAGTGACCTCCCCGCCCCCCACCCAGATCCTCGTCCTCTCCCCCGCTGCCCTGAAGACCCAGTCTGTACAGTCTCATCTGACATGGACTCTAGCCCTGATCCTTCCCTGCTAGTCCTCTCTCAAGGTAGCCCCCGTCCTCCCCTCCCCTGGTCAGTTCAAGCAGAGCCGTATAACTGGTTCTCGATGTCTCTATTTTCTACTGGAGTCTTAACCCTTTTCAGCGGAAATATTGACGCGCCAGATGGAAAGAAAGAAGAGCGGAGGAGATGGTCCTTCGGCGTCAGACGCTGATTGTGGATGCCGGCTGAAAGTTTTACGGTCCACAGGTGTAGATTTCAAAACAAGGTAGATTTAAAATAATAATGTATGGAAAGCATAGAGAAAGCAAGACGTGATTAGTGTGGGGAATAAACCAATTGTGTGAAATAGTTTTGCTTGTTAATATGAAGCTTAGCCAAGAACAAGATGCATGCTTTCCCCTCGTGACGGTCCGGTCACTTTCTGCTACTCTGCTTCGTTTATCGTCTTTTTAATTTACTCTTTGATAAGATTCCTCATTGAGAATCTTTTTTTGTTTTTTTAGGTGTTAATACCATAGATTTTCATTGCCCAGCCCTTGAGCAAGCAGGATATTTTGCCACTGTTTCGTAGTCTTGTGCGCAACCATTTGTTTTTTTTATCCTTTTGTGATTGCTGTTGATTGTAGTAATATTTTATGGCAGACATTTTTCTATCCAATAATAAGTCTGTTGACCATGACGACGACCCAAGTTACCCAAACTATGTGTCTTTATACAATAAATGCAATTGTATACTCCTTTACATTTGGAACGAGTTGTCTTTTCATACCTTTTTGACTCAAACTGAACATCCTGCCGACAAATAAGAGTCTGATCGAGACATCACAAACTACTAGTTTCATTCTACATTCAACACATTTACACAGATTCACAGGGATTGTACATCAAAATGCAAAAGTCACTCCAAAATTGACATGTGGTTAGGTACAATATCACTGTCTCAGCTGAGTGGTCAGGATTGTGCAGTCAAATACCAACCAAGGCACTTACAGGGCCTCAACAACAAACAGGAACATAAAAACCGGATGCTGATGCAGTCTATGGAAACAGGCCGGACGTCTAGGCCAATGGAGGATGAATGAATGTTTTGCTGGTGTCAATTTCCTCCATCTCAAACTGTGTGTCGGTTGTCCTGGAAGAATACTGAGGTCTTCGGAGCAGGGCGTGTAGCACCACAACATCTCGTCATTGAAACGAGATGTGAGCTTTTTTTTTTTTTTTTTGTACCATGTTTAACAAAATCAGTTGAGGTGAAATGGTTATGTACAGCGGTAGTTTCAAGTGAATGGAGTCCGGCTGTGAGTGAGAGTCCGGTGGCTTCGGAGCCGTAATGGCGTCCCCAGTGTGTGCTGTAGAGAGAGACGAAGGTGAGGTGCCCGGGCTTCAGTCTGGCTCTCTGTTCCTCTCCTTGTACAAGTGGAGCTCCTCCATCTTCTCCTGGAGGAAGCTCACAGGCACTGAGCAGCCTCGGGCGCGAGGGGGCAGGCTGTTGCTCTGCAAATGGGCGCAAGATCTGAAGTTTAGAAACTTTATTAAACATTAGTATGTTGTTGACAAAGAACCTCAAAACAGGTTGGATGTTGTCTACTTCCACTGTCAAACTTGGAGTGCCTTTGTTAGATGTTTTTTTTCTGTGGGGGAATTGTTGGCCATTACAGCTAGGGGCAGAATGTTTGAATGACATAACCTAGTAAATACCAGTCACCGGTAACTCATTCAATAACATTCGTTAATCATATATAGAGTAATTTGAGTCCATGGCAGTTTATTCTAAGTTTTAAAACCTTGCACATTTAAATCGAGATTTGGATCGGAATCAATCCATAACACTAATTTGTGTCCCACTTAACCACATTTATATTGTATTTTCATCCCTCAGCTGCTAGCACAATAACATATTGCTCTCTTAACGTGGCATTTCTGGGTTTTATTCTGACTCGTCGTTGAGAGTTCATTGTCATTTCTTAATTAATTTCTACTACTGTCTTTAACATTCTGCTGAGGCACTTCTGGTATTAATTTAAATTGGAAACATCACACATTTCCAAACTTAATATCCGTCACTAGGCAGAATGTCTCCTTATGTATTTCTGTGTTGGATCATTCTCAATCAGTTTGTAGAATTGGTTGAAAATAAGCGAGTCATAGAATTTGAGTAAACCGGTTAGGGTTAGCGCTCTCAACCTTCATCTATGGTGATTATCTTTTCTACTCTCTTATTGTGATAGTTGGAACAGTATGTGCTCGGTGACCGGTCACCCATACTCTACGGATGGCAAAGCAAGGCAAACCTGTTTAGCAGGCAGAGAGCTTCTCCTACCTTCTCCTGGGCGTGGTTCCTCTCCATTCTCTTGTTCCCTCTCTCAGGCGTCCACATGCCTGGCTCCGTCTGCGTGGAACGGTTGGAGAGGGCCGTGGGGTCGCTGCTCTTCATGCTGCTGCTGCTCTTCATCACGGGGTCGCTGCTTTTCCTCATGGTGCCGCTGCTCTTCCTCATGGGGCTACTACTCTTCCTCATGGGGTCGCTGCTCTTCCTCATGGGGTCGCTGCTTTTCCTCATGGGGTCGCTGCTCTTCCTCATGTGTTCGCTGCTCATCATCATGGGGTCGCTGCTCTTCCTCATGTGTTCGCTGCTCATCGTCATGAGGTCGCTTCCCCTCCTCATGGGTTCGCTGCTCGTCATCATGGGGTCGCTGCTCTTCCTCATAGGCTCCGTGTCGCCGGTGGAGGGGAAGACAAAGGCTCCCTCCTCTGAACCTGCCAACCCCATACTCAGATTGTTATGATGCAGTCATCACAGTGTAACATTGCATTTGACTTAGTATTCCCTGCCACCAAAACCCACTTAAATGAAAATAACAAAAAGTTGGTTATGATGAGATAACAAGTAATTATCTCAAACCGGCACAAAAAGATGGCCCCCGTGGCAGCTATGGGGTCTGGAGTCGGCTACTTCCAATAAAAACCTTTAAGTAGTCGTTTTCTATTGGCTGCGCAAAGTAGTTCAAGTGACAAGTGTGATGAAGGTTGTGAAAATGTTACCCTCACAATTACCCCTTTTTAACAAAATTTGTCAGTGTTTTTCTCAAATCTTCACTATCAAAATATAATATTCTATGGTTTTAATGAATTATACAGTACTTAAAAAAATACTTCCACCAAGTCAGTTCTGCTAGATGCCACTGAATTGTACACACTGCTCCATTAACATTGCATAACAAAGCACAGAATAACAATATCATACCTCTTCTCCATCATTGTGTGTACATGTGTGCGTGCTTGCGGGCGTGCGTCCCTGCGTGCGTGCACCCATGTGTCAGCATACACATGGGTGTGTGTGTCCGCATGTCTCCGTGTGTGTGTGTGTGTATTAATGTCTTGGCGCTTGTGTCTGTGTATAAAACAAAGACGTACTGCAGCTGTTCCCCTTGTTCTTGGCATCAGGGGTGCAGAGACAGGAGCTGGGGGCCATCTTGTGCTTCCCCAGACACTCCATCCCCACCAGCGGTCGGCAGTGCTTGTGACAGTTCATACCACAGTCTGAAGACATAGAAACACGATTTTAGTAATTCACTTCCATCATTTTTATCTGATTAAGTGATCAGTAGTTAATCTTAATCTGAATCATATTGAGTTCAGTTTATTTCGATCTGAATTATATATCCTTGAATATTTCCATATAAATGCATTGAATTGAAAAACAAGACGTTCTGTTATCTCACCTTTACAGTGGTAGCCCTGTTTCACTCCCAATAGCTGTGGAGCAAAAATATATTAAGAAAGATTTTTAACACCAGGTGTGGGTGTGGTCATTTGGCTGCCATTACAAGCCATTTCCAAAAATGCCCTCCCCTGTGACTTGGTGAAATTACAAGTGGGAGTGTCGACCTAGATGTATGATAGATAGATATCGGTTTACCAGCCAACACAGATGATTGTATTCACTGGTATGCTTATCTATCCATCATCCATCAGTGAAGGCACAGAGCAGGGCAGCTTTTGAAACGGCTTGCAGTGACTAATCACACTCACACCTGGTGGTTCAATAGAGGCCCTTTAAGGAGTTAGGAAAGTGAGCCGCTCCAGCACTCTGTCAAGATATTTACATCAAGTCATTTAGCAGACGCTTTATCCAAAGTGACTTACAAATGAGGCTGAGAACTATCAAAACAATCTGAATTTAAGTTGTTATAAAAAGAGTCTGTGGGCTTCACTTGCTCCCTCATTCCCTAATGCCTATATAGTGAGGGGCGAATGATATGGGTCATTCAGACGCTAATGCGCTGTAAATCTATCAGCATGACATGTATTAGTCCCATAACAAGACAGGTGTTCGGTCTCACTGGATGTACTGGATGAATACGAAAAAAGTCAGGTGTACGCTTATTTGAAGATGCATTATGAGTAATTAGGTAATATAAGGTAAATAATAACTAATAATAAAAGACGAAATCATTACATTCACATGTCATACAGCGGGAGGCTACACGATAAAGACACAGGTGCAGAAGGTGACCATCACTCACATAGCCGCCGCAGGCCTTGCAGAAGGTGGTCTGCTTGTAGGTGGTCTCCTGGAAGTTGTGTACGTCGTTGAAGTTGAAGCCCAGTTTAGCGCACACCGACATCCCCCGCATGAAGTAGGACGTGATCTCCTCTCGACTGATCTGACCCTGCCTGTCAACAGACACACATTTGCCCAATTTCTGCCGTATACTCGACCACTCCCGATATTATATATACCTACCTACTAGTGTTAGATTTTCAATAATCGTTTCGCAACCTCTGACAAAATATTGAATTATGTGACACTATTGTTTAAGCAACGTAGGAGATGAGTAATAACAAATGTGTTGTTTATGAGAAAACTACCTGTCCGTCTCATGAGTGCAGAAGGAGAACGGAAAGTTGGCGGAGATCTTCTCAAAGTCCTCCAGAGAGATGTATCCATCAAGGTTATGGTCGTAGTTCTTCATGATTGACTGCAGGGGGCGCCAGACCAGAGCAGACAGTTACACAACGCTGTTTCCCAACCTTTTGATTTAGGTATCCCCAAGCCCCATTAGTAGGCTCTCGTGCCCCTTCACCCGGTCTTCATCCACACCAGACCACTTAAGTCTTCCTTTAAAGAATATATACTATTATCATTTAGCATCACTGTAAATACTGTAGTCGGCTAGGAAGTATCTAATAAACTGCAAAACTGAAGCCCTTTCTGTCCTTCTCCAATCTTGTTCTTGATTCTCTGTTGTTGCCCCCTGGAATAGTCTACCTTGAATATTAAGTCCTCTCCAACCTTTGACTGCTTTAAGTCCAACTTAAAGACTTTTCCCTTCTCCAAAGCTTTTAATCTACCATAATACCCCCCCCCCCCCCCCCCCCCCCCCCACACACTCCAACCCTTTACCCCCACCCCAAGAGAACCCCCCCACAGCAAACAGAGCTGGAGAGGCAGGGGTAATTAGCATGCTGATTCTGCATGTAATCAGATAACCCTGGCATGCCGGCCTGCTTCTATACATTAGGACTGCTTGTCCATATGGGAACGCTGGCACTTTTGATTGTCTTCAACACAGCATATGCTAATTGTTGATTGTCTCCAATATTATATGCTAATTGTTACGAATTAGCATAATTCATTAACATTCGGGCCCTAATTACACAATGAAAAAAGACGATGGCTGGGAAACAGTTTTGGTGTGCACTGACTTCCTAATGTATGATACGATTAATGCCCTACTTATTTGCATACAGCTATGGAGCTTGAAATATTAAAAGTGCTGTTCAGAGATAATCGTGATTAGTCCCTAATCAAATGTTTTTTCTGCCTCTTTAAAAGATGATACTTGGTTGGCCCTCAGGTGAGAGGAAAGAACCAACAGATTGGCTTTATTTACCAATTTCCCTCCGTGAAAACGCATCACCCACATGCAAATGAGCCGCATTGAAATGTGCGTCGGCAATTAGCTGGTGATGTCGCATTGGAGGAGGTTTAGAGAAACAAATGAACAGAGATTGCCGTGTAGATGTACCATACAGCATCCCATATTCTCTTTGATGTTTTTTGGTGTATTGACTTAATGAGCTTCTCACAAAGAGATCAACCAAATGGCTTTGATTTCATCATAATTGTAGCATGGGCCTTTTCTTTAGCATTTAGCTGCCAGCCATATCAGCCCGCGCAACCTTCGGCAATGCAAATACCAATCGCTCAGCAGCGCTCGAACATTTCCAAAGTGGAAGACACCACCACCGCCTTCAGTTTAACTTCACATTCAACCCCCTTCTGGGCTGATGACAAAGACCAGGGCGTCTTGAATGACACGTGACGCAGGCCAGTCCTGAGAGCCCAGCGGTGCGGGTCTGATGTGGATCTAAACGCTGCGGCCAGACCCCGATATGATCTCAGGGTCCAATCGTTGAAGGAAGTGGGTGGGGGTGGGTGTGGG
>JAOPUD010000055.1:1873677-1887107 GCA_027122715.1 Trisopterus minutus
GGGACTTGGTGAGGGAAGGAGAGAAAATATTTCCTATTTTCTCTGCCTGTTATTTGCCTCTCCTCCTTGTCTCCTTGTCTCATTGTCTCCTTGTCGCTCTAAAAGGGACATCCAGACTTAACGGTGCCTGGGCTGAAGTCTTATACACTGCCCACCTCTATCCTACATGCCACAATGACATTGTCACCTTTAAATGATACGGAGGTAGTATATATGTACTATGTATTGTGTACTCTGTATGTAACTCAATCAATGTGGATGTATCCTCGTGCACCATACTAGGTGATCTAGTATACGTAGATCATATGATGCCTATGGATTCACACATGTAAATGTTTAGAACAGTAACAAACAGAACAATAGAACAATTTAGAACAGAATGGTATAGAACAGTTAGTATAAAGAGCATGGAACAGTCCGGTATAAAAAAAGTTTAGTCTGTAACAGCATGGTATAGAACAGTATATTTTTAAACATTTTAGTATTGAGTAATTATAGAACAGTTTAGTATTGAACATAACAACACAGAAGAGTGAAGTGTAGAGAAGTATCCAACATTATAGGAGAGAGTACAGTTTAAAACAGTATAGCACAGTATAGTTTAAAACAGAGCAGAACAGTATAGTATAGAACAGCTTAGCACAGTACAGTATAAAACAGCGTTGCACAGTATAGTATAGAACAACGTAGAACAGTATATCATACAACAGCGGAGAACAGTATAGTATAAAACAGCATAGAACAGAATCGTCAAAAACCGTATAGAACAGCACCGTATAGTATAAAACAGCATGAATCGTATAGAAGAGTTATATAGAGTTATATATAGTTATGTATAAAACAGTGTAGCACAGCATGGTGCAGTACTGAACTGCACCAGTACTGCACCAGTACTGCTATTGCACTATTATACTTTTACTATAATTTTTTATTAATGTCATATATTCAATATTATTATTATTTTGCTGCCTTACCAATTTCCATTTGCACTATCATATCTATTACAGAAAGAAATACTGCTACTTCTAGTCATACTTAGTAAATTCCTATATTGCAAATTTTTAAAATATATTTTATATTTTATATCTCATCTTTTTACTGGCTACCTTTATATGTTTATATGTGTACTTATATGTTTATGTTTACTTAAAAATTAGGAAATGTCTCGTCTATCTGTTGTGCCTGTGCACTTTATATTTCACCGTGAGAGAGTGGGAAACGTCCTATCGATTCCTTGTATGTCTGACATGTAAAGAATTGACATTAAAGCCACTTTGACTTTGACTTGAGTAGGGGTAGGAGAAAGAGGGTGCAGATCTAGTTGATGTAAAGTGTAGGTGAGGGGAGAGAGGAGATAGAGGAGTACATTTTGGTGAGTAGGAGCTGTGCCTAAGTCATTTGTATAGCTTTTGCCTAATGCTCTATCTGGGCATTGATCGCTGTAGCTTTGAGCACCAGCAATATCATGGACAAGAGCAATGAGGAGTTGGGAAAGTTCGGGAGAGCTGAGCTGCCTCAGCGTCATTAAAGATATTAAAGTCTGTGTGTCTATGTGTCTCTCTCTCTCTTTCTCGCTCTCTAGGGTCCCTGTACAGGGAACCAGCAGTCTCTGGCTCACAGCAGACTGTGGGACGCCGTGGTTGGGTTCCTCCACGTCTTCGCCCACATGATGATGAAACTAGCTCAGGTACGCATCACACCTCCCCTTTAAACACATAAGACACATGTTAATGGGAACTAGCTTAGGTAATCCTACAATTCCCCTTTAAAGGAGAACATTGGTATTTTGTCAACATAAAAAACAGACCAGAAACATACAGAAATACCTAGCATTTCTCTGTAGGGATCTACAGAGAAATGCTAGGTATTTCTGTATGTTTCTGGTCTGTTTTTTATTGTGTCTAACCAAGTCTCGCTCAAGTAGAAGTCACCCTCTGAGATCTTGTTGTTGTGTTCAGGTTAAGGCATCAGGTTAAGATTTATCTTTGTTTAAGCTTTAGTTTAAGTGCAAAGTAGTTTCATCCCAGACATATAGAGATAACACCTCTCAAAAGACTTTGGTTTTTATTAAACCACACTCAACTTCGATTTCACATTGGAACCATTTGTATATTTCTGAGATTCTGGTAAAAACACCAACAATAAAAAATCTCCAGAAATCGTTCATTACGAAGTATAAATCAGTGTATCAGATGTCCGTTTTGTATAAACTAATGCTGGCATACTGTTCTTCACATGGTTCCTGCAGAGACAAGTATGTATTTATTATTTAATTCTTTCAATTTGTATTCTTTTTCTAAAACTTGACTTTTTACCCTACTTTTCCACATTTCTTTCCTTGGTTTTTACCTTCCCTGCCTGTTTATGCCTCTGAGTGAACTGGGAAATCGACAACGTCACTATTAGTGTTCAGCTGACTTTGAAAACCAAGCTACAGGAGTTCTTCTCAGCATAGAAGGACTATTATAGTGTTAGCTCAGTGGCTAATTATTGTTAGCTCAGTTGCTTAGTAGTGTTAGCTCATGGCCTCAGTAGTGCTTTACTTTAATATGTTCACAATAACATCACAAAGATTGAAACGTCACAATATTTGACATGGCCTTATTGTTAAATTTATTTATCTCTAAATAAATGTTACGGGAATACCACCTAATGTTATAATAAAATAAAATAAAATAAAATACATTCATATGCTACAAATCAGACATGCGCATCCACATAGATGGCAGAATCAACTTTCCTGAATCTATTTCTGTCTGACAAGACCCTATAACCCTTTCTTTCTTCTTCCTCATGTTTTTAAACAACAATAACAATAAATCCTCCGAACCTTACTAAATCTATAACCCTGGCTAGAGCTCTGCATTGATAGTGTTTGGTTTGTGACTGCAGTTTGAGTGTTAACTGTTTGTGCGGCTTAACAGGGAACTAACTGTGTGAAGTTTTCATAATAAATTTTTTGTCCAACTGTTCTGGTTGGTAAAACATTTTTGGGGGAATTTTGTGATAATCTTAATTTAATATTAATATATATTGTGCCTTAAATTAAACCATTGAGTTGTTCTAAAATATCACATAGCACTTAACACGTACCATTTTTTAAGTGTATATCCGAGACAACCTTATTTTAGGTAATTAAATAACCATTCGAAACCTTTTTAAAATTTATAATGAGATATTTTGTTTCTGAACTTTCTTTAAATCTACGTTTTTGGTTTGTAAGAATCGGATGTGTATCTATTAAATGTATCCGATAAATACTACAGTGATACGTCTACAAATGACAAAACACTAAAGAAATTATTTTTAGCTTCTCTGATATTTTGAGAAGCTAAAAAGCATTAAATGGGCTAAGCATTACATGTTGGTTGGTGACGTGTTTATTCTCGTGTGTAACCCGTCAGATGCACCCTGATTCTGGACAACGGAATGCCGTAAGATTCTGTACTCCCCCCAACGTCAACCCCCTTACATATTTCTGTTCTCGCCTCTTCCCATCCTCGTGATTTGAGCAGACTAGCGGAAAATTCCACTCAGTTTGTCCCCTCTAGCCTCCCCCTAGCCTCCTTTTACTCCTGGTTCTTTACATTGAGAATGCCACAAATATTTATCAAGTAAATTTACCTCAAATAACCAAGCCATTTAATTACATTGCTTTCTGGTGGAATTTTCCTTCTATGCCTTGGTCATCGTTATCATCATCATCGCCCTCAATTTGCCCATCATTATTTATTCAGCCATGGCCTAGAATAACGTTTTATAATGCCACTCTTACACTTGTCATTTCAGTGTGGAACGCAGAAATCTGAACAAAAATGTCAATTGGTAACATCAATTGGATGTGAACTCTTCTGAGAGCTGCTACCGAGTGTCAGCTAACCTATTAACTAATATCACCAACTACTGATATTGCACACCAGCTGTCTGAACTGAGATGATCCGAGTAAGAGAGGCTGTAGATAAGACTTATTAAATAACCCAACACATGAGGAATGGCGGCTGGCTAGGTCTTTGACAAGTGTATTTCCCACCCTACCATTAGGGCCACAATGAATAAATGGTTAGACTTAGGTTATTTAACGTGCATAAAAAACATTTAGCATTTAGCTATTTAACAGTAACATTAGTGCTGCCACTGCTGACTGTTAAGTAGTCCTAGTAGTTCATGCTGCTAGTTTTGTAATAATAATGTACCATAAAGTTACCAATCTGTTCATTGAGCCAGTGGTGTCACAGTATTCTGCTTTCCTATCATGTTCCCATGTTGGTTTTACTGCTAGGTGTTGCTATCCTTGTAACTCTTCCAGTAGTTCCTTCCTTCCTACTCATTAGTGCAGTCCCTGAGAGTGATAATATCCATGCTGCTTATGGTAGCATGGTTATAAGTTGAGTTATATGCTTCTCATACATATGATGAAGGCTATAGTTCGATTTTGTAGATTTTGTATAATACAGTGTTAAATGTCTGTCTGGCAGTCCATCTATAATACCCATGCTGCTTAGTTTTACCCTGTCATAAGTAGGGCTTAATGCTTCTAATGCATTTGGTGAAGGCTATAGTAATGTTATAGTTTTAAATATCTGGCCATCCCATCACGTTTAGAAACTAAGGAGCTGACGTGTAAAAACAATCGTGTTTATCATTTGAAAATGCAACCCAAGGATCTTTTCTGGAGTAGAACGGAATCTGAGGTAGAGTGTCCCAAGGTCTTCTATCTTTAAGTGTTTGTAGATAAGTGCAATTAAATCATCTTGCAATTTAGAGCGTCGGAGAACTTGTCTCAATGTATACCTTGGAAATACGTAGGTAGCCACTTGATTAGCTGGGATTTGTCACGATGCCTTTTCTGTTCTTTCCTATCCAACGTTAGAGTTTGAAATGTCTCCAGACATTCAGGATGTGGTGTAGTTATGGAGGGATGGCTTAAAAATATCTTTCACAGTAGAAACACAATACAGAGCTTATTCCTGCTCAATTTTGGTCTTGTTAGTACTGATAATCATTGTATGAAGTTGACGACATTGAGTTTTCTCTGCGGTCTGTGTGTATGTGTGTGTGTGCTGGTGTTTGTGTCTTGTAGGACTCGAGTCAGATCGGTCTTCTGAAGGAACTGTTGGACCTCCAGAAGGAAATGGTGGTGATGCTGCTCTCTCTCCTTGAAGGTGAAATTCCAGCATTAGCTCTATTGAGTTGATCCTGTTCTACACACATTTTGTGGTATTCAGACACCAATGCCCTCATCCTCCGTAGCCCTCACCTCCTCCTCTCCTACGCTCACCCCTTCTCTCCACTCCTCTCTCCTCCTCTCCTCCCTCCTTCCCTCTCTCCCCTCCTCATCTCCCTTCTCCACTGCTCCCCTCTCCTCCTCTTCCCCTCAGGCAACATTGTGAACGGTACCATCGCCAGGCAGATGGTGGACATGCTGGTGGAGTCCTCCAGCAACGTGGAGATGATCCTCAAGTTCTTCGACATGTTCCTCAAGCTGAAGGACATCGTGGCGTCGGACGCCTTCCGCGACTACGTCACCGACCCGCGCGGCCTCATCTCCAAGAAGGACTTCTCCAAAGCCATGGACAGCCAGAAGCAGTACTCGCCGTCTGAGATCCAGTTCCTGCTCTCCTGCTCCGAGGCCGACGAGAACGAGATGATCAACTTCGAGGAGTTTGCAGACCGCTTCCAGGAGCCGGCCAAGGACATCGGCTTCAACATTGCCGTGCTGCTCACCAACCTGTCGGAGCACGTGCCGCACGACACCCGCCTGCAGAACTTCCTGGGGCAGGCCGAGAGCGTCCTCAACTACTTCCGGCCCTTCCTGGGTCGCATCGAGATCATGGGCGCCAGCCGCAAGATCGAGCGCATCTACTTTGAGATCAGCGAGGCAAACCGCAACCAGTGGGAGATGCCGCAGGTCAGGGAGTCCAAGAGGCAGTTCATCTTCGACGTGGTGAATGAGGGCCAGGAATCCGAGAAGATGGAGATGTTTGTAAACTTCTGCGAGGACACCATCTTTGAGATGAACATCGCCGCCTCCATCTCGGAGCCGGAGCCAGAGGCGGAGGAGGAGGACGACGAGGAGGAAGAAGGAGGAGGAGGAGGAGGAGGAAACGAAGTGGAGTCCGGAGAAGGAGACGAGGCCAACGGGGAGGAGAAACCTCCGGAGTCCAGCTCGGCGTTCGCCGACTTCCTGAAGAGCGTGGTGCTCTTCCTCAACATGTTCACCTTCCGCAACCTGCGCCGCAAATACCGCAAGCTGAGGAAGATGACGGTGAAGGAGATGGTGGTGGCGCTGGTCACCTTCATCTACACGGTGCTCATGGGCATCCTGCTGTTCGTCTACAGCGTGTGCAAGGGCTTCTTCACCCTCATCTGGAAGGTGCTGTTCGGTGGAGGGCTGGTGGAGGGCGCCAAGAAGATGACGGTGACGGAGATCCTGGCCAGCATGCCTGACCCCACGCAGGACGAAGTCCACGGGGACCTGCCCCCCGAACCCGGAGCTCGGGTGATACAAGACGCTGACGGAGCCGTGGACCTGGACGCTGGGGAGGGCGAGGAGCAGGAGGAGGACGGGGAGGACCGTGGGGAGGGCTCACAGACTGGCCCAGACAAGCCCGGCGGGCTGGGAGACTTTGGCGAGACGACCCTTGAGGAACCCCCGACGCCAGAGGGCACCCCGCTGCTGAAGAGGAAGCTGGTAAATAGGTGCCGCTGGCAGGCCGTCCGGTTGGGGGGGGTTGGAACTGGTGGGGTTAATGTTGAATTTTCGTCTGTCCTCGATAACCTCTCTTCACACAGCTGGCGGCCGCTACGAACGGAGAGGGAGCAGAGGGAGGAGAGCCTCAACCCGAGGCAGAAGTTGCTCCAGAGACCGAGAAAGCAGAGTAGGTTTTCTTGTATTGATTATGTCAAGGGAGATTGGTTTGAAACCATCTGTCATCTTTCGTTACCACGTTCAGTCTCATTTCCTCTCTTTTAATCATTGCTATTTAGTCATGTTAGCGGGTGGTTTCATGCAAGGTGAGTTTTAAATGCTTGTCGAGGAGCAGGTAGGGGTTAGGGTCTCATTGCTCAGGGATGCCTGCATGTTTGGTTCCTTTTCTTCCTTTCCGAGAATGAAAAAGTAGTTCTTCAAGCCTATTTAAACAGTGTATATTCCAAACAAACACCGTGTCAACGCATATTCACTGTCCCCGCAGTGCGGAGAACGGAGAGAAGGAGAAAGCGGGGGCTGAGGGGGAGGTGAAGGAGGATGAGCCAGAGCCGGAGCCGGAAGTGGTGAAGACCAAACCCAAGAAGGAGAAGAAGCCGGCCGCGGAGGGCTTCGAGCTGTGGAACGAGCTGGACGTGCAGAGGAACAAATTCATGGTGAGAACACAACATCGATGCCCATTGTAGATTGTTTATGTCCAAAGATCTAAACATTTCCAGATTTAAAAAATGTATTTGAAAATGTTGGTAGTGTCTGTATTGATGTGTTGTTGCAAAGTAAAACCAAAAATAAATCTTTCTTTTTTCCCCCACTAGATATTGGCAAGTTCTGTAGATTTCAGCTGGGTACCAGAACAGAATATGTTTTATTGTAACCTTGTTATAATAAGAGAATGTTTGAATTTAAATAAATACTTTTTTGTTCCCTCTTTCCTTCCAGAACTATCTGTCTCGTAACTTCTACAATCTGCGCTTCCTCGCCCTCTTCATCGCCTTCGCTCTCAACTTCATCCTGCTCTTCTACAAGGTAAGGGTCAGAGGGTTTGACCATTTAACACCCTGACCACTAAACCGTCCAGCTCACTAGTCCTACAACTCTCCCTCTGTTTAAGAGTTTATCAGCGGGAAGGTATTTCAATTCAAAATAAATTCAAACCAAGCAGTTGGACAGAAAGCCTCTGTGCAGCCTCTCTCTGTGTTCTGAACATCCGGCCGGGCCTCCACAGGTCTCCGACGGCTCCCGGGGCGGTGACGACGAGGAGGGCTCCGGTATGTTCGAGGGGTCCGGTATGTTCGAGGGGTCCGCTATGTTCGAGGGGTCCGCTATGTTCGAGGGCTCGGCTGCTTTCGAGGGCTCGGGGGCAGAGGAGGAAGGGTCCGGGATGGACGAGGAGGGAGAGGAGGAGGAGGAGGAGGAAGGCCCGGTGTTCTTCTTCCTGGAGGAGAGCACGGGCTACATGCAGCCCACCATGTCCTTCCTCGCCGTCTTCCACACCGTCATCGCTGTCCTCTGCATCATCGGATACAACTGTCTGAAGGTGCCCTACACAGAACACATATCACCTTGTCTGTCTGTCTGTCTGTCTGTCTGTCTGTCTGTCTGTCCGTCTGTCTCTCTCTCTCGATCATGGTTCTGACCCAGTGTCTCTGCCTCAGGTTCCCTTGGTGATCTTCAAGAGGGAGAAGGAGCTCGCAAGAAAGTTGGAGTTTGACGGTCTCTACGTTACAGAGCAACCGGAAGATGATGACATCAAGGGCCAATGGGACCGACTGGTCCTGAACACCCCGTAGGGACTCCTGAGACACCTGATACACACACACACACACACACACGCACACACACATACCTGATATATACACACACACACCCACCTGATAAACGCACACACCTAATATTCACACACCGGTACACACACCTGATTTACAAACACACACACACACACACACACACACACCTGATATTTACACACCTATATACACAGCTGATATACACACACACACACACACCTGATAGACACACACCTGCTATATACACATATACATACATACATATCTATACGCACAAGCTGATATAGATACACCTTTATACACACACATCTGACTAAATAAATCCCTCTATAAATATAGAGGGATGAACTAGATGGATGGAGGTAGTGTATAATAATAATAATAATAATATAGTGGCCGAAAAATCAGAACCTCTACTGATTTCAAAGTTAATTAAATAGATTTTGTTAATTGTATTTGTATTATTGTACATGTATTTGTAACCCAAATACATACATTTAGTTCCTTGCTATGAACCAACTATCCAATACTAAGATGAGTTATTATTTCTATTACAACAACATAAGCCATTTACTTGACGGCATGTGTGTGTGTCCTGTCTTTCCTTTCCTCTACCAACAGCTCATTCCCAAACAACTACTGGGACAAATTTGTAAAGAGAAAGGTACGGTCCCACCTGCTAGCAACAGCCTTACACCATTAGCTTAGCAGAGGTCTGGGAGGATGTGATTGGCTGACGTTCCGGTCATGTGGCGTGTGTGTGCAGGTTCTGGATAAGTATGGAGACATCTACGGCAGGGAGAGGATCGCTGAGCTGCTCGGTATGGACCTGGCATCGCTAGACGTCAGTGCCATGACTCACGAGAAGAAACCAGAACCAGATAGCTCCATGTTCAGCTGGTATTCAACGCTACTAAACACTATTGTCCTTGTGTTGTATGTTTTCTTCTCACTTCATGTACTGATGCCCTTCTTGGCCTCATGAAATAACCTAGAGATAAATGTTCATTAAGCAGGCTCAGGGTTGTTATTAAACACATTTTTATGAAAGAATAAACTACTGCATAATCTTATCCTCCATAGGGTCACAGCCATCGACATCAAATACCAGATCTGGAAGTTGGGAGTGGTGTTCACCGACAACGTGAGTACAGGAAGATGTGGTCCGCATGACCAGAACACAGAGCCCCTACTAATTGGTGAATTGGTGGTCAACGGCTTTGTTTCTTCCTTCAGACCTTCCTGTACCTGTGCTGGTACATGCTGACGTCCCTGTTGGGACACTACAACAACTTCTTCTTCGCTGCTCACCTGCTGGATATCGCCATGGGCGTCAAGACGCTGCGCACCATCCTGTCCTCTGTCACCCACAACGGGAAACAGGTGCTGACGGCCACCACTCACCCATATCATAACAGGCTGTCTCTATCCCTCAGAGGGGAACTGGGGGCCCCATGCACACATGGAGGCAGTGGCTCCAGGGAAAGAGCAGATCATCCGGCAACCAGACGGTTGCTAGTTTGAACCCCGGCTCCTCCTAGAAAGACACCTAACCCTAACTGCTCCCGACCAGCTAACCCTGGTGGCCTTGCATGGTTGACACCCCTTTAATGTATGCATTAGTGTGTGAATGGGTGAATGTGAGGCACTGATTGTAAAGTTCTTTGAGTTGCAACAGGTTAGAAAAGTGCTGTATAGATGCACACAATTTACACAACCTTATAGAGACATGGACATTACACAATGAAATGTTTGTGGTTTAATAGCTGTGATGACGTTAAGTGTGTGTGTGTGTGTGTGTGTGTTAATAGATGATAATGGCAGGTGCGTGTGTTAACAGCTGAAGATGTAATGTGTGTGTGTTAATAGCTGATGATGTAATGTGTGTGTGTTAACAGCTGATGATGACGGTGGGCCTGCTGGCCGTGGTGGTCTACCTCTACACCGTGGTGGCCTTCAACTTCTTCAGGAAGTTCTACAACATGAGTGAGGACGAAGACGAGCCCGACATGAAGTGTGACGACATGATGACCGTGAGTATCAGCTATGGATACCTCTCCTGGTTATTGATCAGCCATGCCGCTGATCAGGGCAGACAAGAGGGTAAGACAACAAGTGTAAGGAACGGATGTGGTTCCTATGGCTGACGGATAATGTATGTGGGGATGGACAGATCACTCTGTCCATCATCTCATTTTAAGCTGAAGAATCAAACTGATGCATTTCGTTAGCATTAATCACATCAATATTTTCTTTATCACGCTCTCTTACAATCATCAGTTGGCAGTTTGAAGTAAATTGTCTGTCATTCAATAATGCCCATGAAGAGGATCATTAAGGACTGACGATGACCTCTCCCCACAGTGTTACCTGTTCCACATGTACGTGGGCGTGCGTGCTGGTGGCGGTATTGGAGACGAGATAGAGGATCCGGCAGGGGACGAGTACGAGCTGTATCGCGTTGTGTTTGACATCACCTTCTTCTTCTTCGTCATCGTCATCCTGCTGGCCATCATCCAGGGTACGCCCATACCCCCGGTTTAACCCTCTGTTACCCTGGTTACCCTCTTTTGTCCCCGGTTACCCCTAATGACCCAAGTTACCCCCGTAACCCCGGTTATCCTCTGTCACCCACTGTTGCCCTGTTACCATGCTTACCCTCTGTTCGGTTACACTTTGATTCCCTGGTTACCGTATCTACGGTTGCATGTTTTTATCCAAGACAAACTGATGAAATTATTCCTAGCGACAGATTATATTACAATGGATGTGTGACTGTAAGTAAAATCTGTTTGCGTCTACTCAGGTCTGATCATCGATGCCTTTGGAGAGCTGAGAGATCAGCAGGAGCAAGTCAGAGAGGACATGGAGGTAAGATATACCCGTCTGTCTGACTACCAGTCCCTCTCCACCTGGCTGGCTGTCTGACTACTTGTCTTTCGGGTTAAGTCTTTTTTAAACTCATGCTGTCTCTTTGACTCTCTTCTCTCCCCCATCTCTCTCCTCATCTATCGCGTACTCTGCCTCTCTACCTCATCTCTCCCCATCTCTCTTTACAACTCTCACTCTGCAGACCAAGTGCTTCATCTGTGGAATTGGTAGTGACTACTTTGACACGACTCCTCACGGCTTTGAGACTCACACCCTTGAGGAACACAACCTGGCCAACTACATGTGAGTGACACTGTTACTGCTACTGTGTGTGTGCGTGTGCGTGTGCGTGTGTGTGTGTGTGTGTGTGTGTGTGTGTGTGTGTGTGTGTGTGTGACAGCGGTAGCTGTAATGATGTGTCCATGTCTCTCAGGTTCTTCCTGATGTATCTCATCAATAAGGATGAAACGGAGCACACAGGACAGGTGAGATCCAAACCCGACCAACACGATGTAGTTAACAAAATGAACCCAAACCAAACCTAACCCTACCTAGCCAAACACAAACCTATTAACCTGACCTAGCCAAACACAAACCTGTTAACCTTACCTAGACCAACACCAACCTATTAATCTGACCTAGACAAACACGAACCTATTAACCTTACCTAGCCAAACACAAACCTATTAAACTTACCTAACCAAACACAAACTTATTAACATTACCTAGCCAAACACCAACCTATTAACCTTACCTAGCCAAACACAAACCTATTAAACTTACCTAACCAAACACAAACCTATTAAACCTTACCTAGCCAAACACAAACCTATTAAACCTTACCTAGCCAAACACAAACCTATTAAACCTTACCTAGCCAAACACAAACTGTGTTCTTTTATATAAAATGGTGCGTTTAATAAACGTCAACTCCTCCCCCTGCTCTGCTGTGATTCGTCTCCTCACTCTCTATATATCTCCTGATTGGTTGTCTGCTCTTGTTGTCTTGTAGGAGTCGTACGTGTGGAAGATGTATCAGGAGCGATGTTGGGACTTCTTCCCGGCCGGCGACTGCTTCCGCAAGCAGTATGAAGACCAGCTTGGATAACTCCCCTCTTCTCTGTGTGCAACCGCCCGGGAGAGAGAAGAACAGAGGAGGAGGAAAGGAGGGAGATGAAAAGGAGGGGCAGGTGGGAGAGGAGAGGCTTAAAACTCTAGAAAGATTGTTGGTCCCTTTCTCTCTCTCTCTCTCTCTCTGTGTTTCTGTGTGTCTCTCTCTCGTTTCCCTCGAAGCTATGCACACTTCAACTGCACTATTCTAACTGTTACCGCTACAACTAGAGATTTCGATGAAATTATTTTGACAGAAATAGACTTAAGATGGAGATGGACGCCGGAGCCATTGAGGACGCTCAGAGCGAGACAATTAAAGGAGTCTGGGCCTTGTCTTATCGCTGTAAATACACTACCTTGGCCTTTTCTTTGCCTGTATAAAATAGCCTTGACTATCCCACCTGTAACACATGCAGCTGCCTTGTCCGTCTCGCTGCACACTTTAGAACACTTGATTTGGATCGAGGAGAGCCTGTATCCTACCACGTATATATCGTTTCAAAAAGGATACAAAAGTATTCATAACTTATTTATTAACGTGGTGGTGTAATATTATTTATGCTGTCCATACCAGACGACTGGTATTCAGATTTGAGATTGCAGAGAACAGATGATTTCATTGACGATGAGAACGATTTGAAGTAGTGCCTCGGGTGTCCACTAGAGGTCATCACTCTCTCTCTTCCGTTCTGCACAAACGTTCAACCCTGACACCTTAATTACAACACCCACCATGACCCAAATGTGATTGACAGCTGTCAGTGAGATCACAGAACACACTGACGGACGACCTGCCCCACTGTGTCTCCGCAGGGGGGTCCACACTTTAAAGTCTTACCAGTCTTGACTAGCCAAATGAGGTTCCTCTTTGCTGTTAAGATGACACACACACACACACACACACACACACACACACACACACACACACACACACACACACACACACACACAC
>JAOPUD010000055.1:1887207-1903906 GCA_027122715.1 Trisopterus minutus
CACACACACACACACACACACACACACACACACACACACACACACACACACACACACACACACACACAGAGGACAGCCAGTTTGTGTATTTATTATTGATATGAAGATCCACTTGTAGGACAGCGACTATCTTGTTCGCGCCAGGTGGTTGACTGTTCGGTTTGTGACCCTATATTTCTAGTGCTTTGAAATAAGAATTAAATGTATTTCAAATGTACACACGTTGGCCTCTGTGCCTCGTCTACAACTGACAAAGGACTAGGCCGCCCTTGTGGCCTTGCTGACATATTTTACATAAATTATAGATGCATATATATACATATATATGTATATATATATATATATTATTCTTTCTTTGGGGCGTAGGAGTATTCAGACGATTTCACCCCTTCCTTGCAACCCTAGCTGGAGGTGAAATATACACGTATTATTTATGTACTGACCTTGTGCTCCTCATAAGGGCAACAGGAAGTGATGTATCAAAGTTCACACTCGGTTTGCAGATTTAGCTTTGGTGTTTTTCTGAGTAGTGTTTTTATGACGGGGAGGAAAAGAGACAAAAAACAGCATATAACTTTAAAATTTTTTCGTCAGTGCTTCTCAATTTAAGAGAAAGCGACGAGCCAATCACGCGGCATTGTCTCGCGTTGCCACGGTTACAGGCATACCCAGCTGGTCTCACGCACCCATCTTGAGTGTCACCATCTAGCCGTCATCATCAGACGTTATTAATCACATCTGGATTCAATTGACGCCAAGTTTGCTGATTGGGGGGCGTGTTTTGGTGTGCGCGTCGCAAGTCACAGACTAGCTTAGCACCGCTGACCAGAGAGCTCTGCGACAGATCCTCGTGTTTCAAACCAAGATAAATAAAAAACAAAAAGATTATTTTAAGATGACCTGCCTGTCGACTTCCTGTCCTTTCTGTCTTTCTCTCTTGTTCCTTGTTGGGTGGCTGCTGTCCTGAGGTGATGGCTTTGCCTCCCTAATTTATTAATTCCTAAGATATAACGCAATGTACATTATAGATGTATAGATATTTCTGCTTTTCCACACCACCTCTACCCAAGTGAAAATATTGAGTGCCGCGTAATGTTAATACAAATAATGCACAGGCTTGCGACCCCTGCTGTCTTTAAAGGCAAGGTACATAATGTTTATGCAGGCACATCCCAAGCATGTATAAAAACCAAGCAAGCATCTGAGAATCAACATGTCAGTATCACCACCTGATACCGGTATCTGCTACAAACATTAATCAATAATCTGGGCACATATTCACTTCACCCCATGCCTCAAAAAGCTCTGCTTTTTGAGGCATGGGGAAATAAGAGGTGGGATAAAATTGTCCTTCTGCTCCATGAACAGGACAGTGTAAGAAGGGTGCGGTTAGCTCTATATAGCCATACAAAAATTGAAATACTGTCGGATACTATATGGTGCTGTATTTCAGTTTGCGCCCATTATATCTATCTATCTATATATATTGAGAGAGAGGGAGAGAGCAGTCCCAACATGTTTTGAAAGGGAATCAATTCTTAAATCAAGCCAATTGATCACTAATAGGAATCATAGCTGTAACTGAATTGTCACTGAAAATATATTTTTCTTTGATAATACAACTAGACAACCCCCTCTTGACAATGACATTTGAACTTATTACATAACAAATGCAAAATATCACCAAATGAATAGTATTGTGTAGTCTTGAGTCATCAATAGTTGGACTTCATGTGACAATTCAAAGTTTCAAAGTTTTAAAATGTCTTTAAAACCTATTAATTACATTTTTGCCATGAAAATGTACAAAAGGCAGTTACAAACACACATATATTGGCAATCCCAGACTCATAACTTAACTACTTTTAACTACTAGTTTAACTACTTTATAACGGTTCAGGTACATCAAAAACTGAATGTTTTTGATTGACTAACTAAAATAGCATAACATGCTAAATCTAAACATTTGTCATCGTTGCCATATTGACATTGAAAGAACAGTTTAGAACATGCCTCATACAAATTACAATACAAAAGCCAGTTCACAGGCAGACGTTTACAGGCACAAGAACATCTTAAAGGCACAACACATAAGAAGCAAAACTCCCTGAGATTCCTGAACAAATGGCACATTTAACAACCTGTTATTACAAACATATTTGAAAGATTGAATATTATGTTTGGAAGCCCTTTTGTTCATAACATGTCCGAGGGCAAAGGCGTCATAATTACGTTTGGGCTAATTTCCCATGATGCACTATGGTTTGGTATTGGAGTAGGCTTGGCTGAATTTGACCGAGGGTAGCTGCAGACATGGTATGGGTCTGTGAGGAATCAGTGCATCATGGGTAATAACCACCCCACACATTGATCTTGGCTAGCTAGCTTCACTTTGGCTTTCACTGAACAAAGATTTAGTGGGTTTATTATGTTTAGCTTTAACAGGATTTAGGAAGGTACCAGGAAAGCGGCTTGTTCAAGTAATATAAAAAGGTAAACTAGGTTACAATCCTGATATCTTAACGTCGCATAATTTCCAGTGTAGTCGTACCAGATAACACTGTTCATTTAAGTAACAATTCAGTTGTGATGTACACGTTTAGTACAAGATAGCTAATTACTTTCCCCACAATACCCAGGAATAAATTAGATGGTTGATGCAAGTCGAGAGTTGGAATGACAAAAAAAAAAAAAAACTAAGACTATTGCTAAATTACAAACTGACCTCTTGACACTAAAATATGACAATGGTGGCCACACATGGTAAAAGTAAAGGGCCCCCCACTTATACTTTAACTATACTTTAACTTAAATATACCAACTACTGGTGACACTTCTGTCCGGCTGACTTGAAATGGTTTGTAATTTCTAAATTAGAATAACCCTTTAAGCACACACACACACGAACACACACACACACACACACACACACACACACACACACACACACACATCACTATCTAATAAGTACCAGCAGTTGCAACACATTCAGTTAATCCCAAAGAATACATGTACTCCAGCAGCTTTTAGGCAAGGTTCCTCTGTAAGGAACCAGATTGAGAACATATAACCAGGCTTGACCCGTGTCAGCACAGGCTGGTGTGTAAAATGGTACAGGACAGAAAGCAGGAGGTACTGCCCCACAAGGACACATCCAATAGTCACATCCAATAGCAGCGGATGCCCAGCCGACAAAAGCAACCAATCAGATGGTGCACTGGCCAACCCTACACCAGCTGGCTTCAGACAATCACATCAGTCTGTTCGGAGCAATTGGGTGAGTTCTGGTGAAAAGAAAAAAAGAAAAAAGGTATTTTACAAACATACATAATTGTTTATATTTATTTAGGGTGTAACAGAGAATGCAGTAGCACCTTTAATCTTAGCAGTTACAGATTTTATTTACTGTTAAACAAGTGTTTTATTGTTTTGTTTTTTACATTTTCAGTCAACCTTCAAGCCAGTATTTTACCACCCGGGCCCTGTTTCAAGGTGACACTGAAAATTGAATCAGGGAATGCCCAAGCTGTTATTGCTATTTCAGGGCATTTTATAGGACAGTATTGCTATTTTATAGGACAGTATAAACTGTACTAACCCAGAGAAATCTGTAACACTACATCAAACATGCTGAAGAAACACAGCAAGTTTGTCTGTATACAAAGAGTAGTAGAATTGTAGACGTAAAAATAAATGTAAACATTATTGGAGATTAAGGACTCACCCTGCATCTCCGTCTCCTGGCCGGTGCTGTCGGCCACTGAGGCTGTCTTTGACCCCTCCCTACTGGGCACCACACCTGGGCTGGGGGTGGTGGTTGGGCCTGGCAGGCCGGGGCTACCATTGGGGCTGGCGGAGCCGAGGTCGGCACGCTTATCAGCTCCTCTCGGTGCCTTCCTGCCGTCCACCGTGTCCATCTTCACCAGGCACAGCGTCTGCAGCAGTCCCATACTGTCAAAGTCCTCGCCGGAACACTCCCCCCTGCGCTTCAGCAGCTCCAACACCTGGGGGGGGGGGGGGGGGGGGAGGGACGGAGGTAGCGGGGGAAAAGGACTTTGTGTAAGAGAGAGAGGTGAGAGGTGTGTTTACGAAAATGCCATGTGGAACACATCCAACATGAGAAATCCAAAAACAGACGCACCTTGATGTACTTGTAAGACTTCAGTTCACTGAGGTTCTCTTCTAGGAAGAGCAGGTAAAGAGCCAGGTCGTCCCATTGGCCGCCGGGCCGGGGCAGAACACTGACCGTGGGCAGTGATTGATACGTGTCCAGGAAGCTGGTGTGTCCGACGCAGAGGAGGGGGCGGAGACCGGCGTAGATGACGACGGGAACCAACGCGGAGAACAACACCAGGTTGACGAGACTGAAAACACACCCGATTTAAAATACACCTGTCCAACCCTACCTCTTTTGTTTCCCCGACCAACATCTGCCTGTAATATCAATCTTCCAGTGAACATCGAGCCAACCCCCCCCCCCACCCACCCATAAAAAAAGAAAAACAAGCCCAGCAGACTGACCAGAGCAGGGAGAAGACCCCCACAGCGATCAGCTTGCACTGCACCTTCTCCGGGACCGTGGGGTCGTCCACCAGGAGTCCCGTGCGCAGTGAGCAGCCAAACTCGTCGGTGAGGGAGGCCAGACGCAGGTAGTAGCCCAGATACACGCAAGCACACAGCAGGATGAGCAGCGTGGCCCCGCGGCACACCAAGTAGCGGACCAGCACCCCCCGCGAGCAGCGCTTGGTCACCAGGTACTTCTCCACCAGGGGGTACATGAAGCAGCCGTCAGTGGGGTCGCTGGAGAGGGAGAGAGGGGGGGGAAAGAGGAGGAGACAAGATAACTGGAGTTAACTTTTAAAAAAAAAAACGCAAAATAAGAATGGTTCCTTGACTATTTAGATGCTTTTATCCAAAGAGACTTACAGGGGAGGCAGTGACCGTTCATTAAGGAGCCGGGAGAGGTAAGGAGGCATGTTGCTTAAGGATGCCTACAAGTTAGGTTGTGGGGTTCAAACCCAAAACCGTCCACCTGGGAACTGACTTGTTTTTACTGTGACGTGCCGAGTTAAATCCAAAGGCCAAATTTACTTCTGCATTAAATACTTGCCGGAGGTACATCTTAGGTCTCTTAAGGCACCAGCATAGTCCCCAGAAGCTGTCATACTAGTTAAGGAGGTTTGCATACATTCATTGGTAACACTTTACATAAGGGTTGATTAATTAACCCATAATTAATGACTCAATGCAGTAGCAGACATTATTATATAGCATTAGCAGAGAGCTTTGCGCTGCCGCCGGGGCAGCCGTCTTTCCAAACGGGGGGGAAGAGAGAGGGGAAGAGGGGGGTACGGCGCCCGTGTCACGTTTCGACTAGGATGCGATCGCGAATGAAACGAGGAGGGAGAGATGGGGAGGTTGCCGTGGTTTGGTTGCCGTGGTTACCCGTCGGCGGAGGGCAGGTCGTGCGTGGCCATGCGCTTGGCCAGGGTGACGGCCCTGTTGTAGCAGCGGTCCAGCTCCTCCATGATGAATCCCAGGTCCGACTGGAGCAGGGGCGCGGCCGTGAAGCGCCAGAACAGTGCCGGCATGTACATCAGCACGGCCACCAGCAGCAAGATGTAGGGGAAGAACTGGGGACAAATCATACATCAGTACGGCCACCAGCAGCAGGACGTATGGGAAGAACTGGGGACAAATCAAGCTCTCATATTGAAACACAGGAGTACAAAAAACATTTTAGAACAAAACAATACCAACTAAGTAAGTAATGCGTGGACATTTCCCAAATGGGAAATCCGGGTAATTGTAAGTATCCCTTACTAGCAATCCGTAGCCACTAGCAAACTACTACTACCTATTGATGGGGTTGATGAGGTTAAAGCAGTGAGTGTCTGTGGAAGCAGATGCTATGTGTTTTTTGTTGTCCTACGTGTATGAACAAGTTGACTGCTTCACTGCTGTTCATTGCTTCCTGGAATGCAAATATATCACCTGGAGATGTTATCATGAAAAGCTGAATTTATAACTAATAGATTAGGTCAACTTATGTATTAATGTCTTAATGTCTTTCAGCTTCACCTGGCCCACCCAGACCTTGATGCCTTGACACGCCTGTTTGTGTCAAACCAGCACTTCCAGTTCTGGTGATTCATAGCAGACAGATTGTTATTGTGTCTATGATTATATTGGGAGTCATGTTTAAGGACACGTTGTCGTTCAGACATGTTGCCATGTTAATTAAATAGTTGATACATCATGATTACAAAAAAGGTAAATAGCCTTGCATTAAAGAATGCAAGGCTATTTACCTTTTTGCATGAATTACTCACTTAACAATTTATGTGTACACAGACACAGTGTACACGTCTGTGCGTGCGTACCTTGTGCAGCCACAGAGGGTGTGTGTGCACGGAGGCCCAGCAGTAGGAGTCCACGTAAGCCGCCTGTCTCCAAGAGAAGTTAGAGGGAGCAAAGCAGCTGATCTGAGTTCCTAGAACAAACAAAGAAGCACAACATTTATCTGATCAGATGGATAGACAACAATGGAACTATATAAAATTATTAAAAACTATTTTGAACAATTACCTACAGTGTAAAGATGCGTATAACTAATTGACATTGATTGACATGACCATAGTGGTGAGGATTTTAATCCCTTCCAAAAGGTTGTGGGTCCGATCCCCAATGTCTGTAGTCTACTTGTCAACATCTTTGAGAAGGATGCCCTTACACCTGCCTGCTCGTAAATGACCTGTCTCTGCACTGTGTAACCCATACCTTTTCCTTAATGTATCGTCCCTATATTCAGTCTAACTCCTACCTGCTCCTTATTGATCATTCTCTTTATGCACTGTCCAACCCCTAACTTCTCCTTTTTCTCTTTCATTTTTAAGTTGCCAGTCAACCCGAGGTAGAGAGGGTTGACTGGCAACCGAAAGGTTGCAAGTTTGATCCCTGGATCCTCCTAGGTGGGTATTTAGGTGTCCCTGAGCAAGACACCTAACCCTAACTGCTCCCGACGAGCTGTCACCTTGCATGGCTGACACTGCCGGCGGTAGGTGAATGTCTGTATAAATGGGGGAATGATGGGCAATAATTAAATAAGCAAAGCGCTTTGAGCGACCACTGGTTAGAAAAGCGCCTTATAAATGCAGTTGATTTAATGACCCGTCTCTGCATTCACTGTCTAACCCCTACTTGGTGCTTAATGATCCGTCATAGATAACCGGCTGAAACAGTGAAGCACTGGCTGGGATGGAGGTCGACACTCACCAACGGACACTTCCTGTGCAAAGGCGAGTGAGATGAGGAGGAGAGGCAGGCCCACTGCCACACAGGTCACCATCTTGTCAACGGCCAGCTCTGTGCGGATGTTTTGGTAGCGTGCCTGGGTCGGGTCCTTCAGCAGGAAGTCACTGAACACGTACTCCGTGGCGACGTGAGCGATCGCCATCTCGGACCCACCTGCTGGCTGGACGACTGGGGAAGGGTCGTGTCCAAGGGTGGTTTAGTTAAGTCTTTAGCACACGCTTTCTAAAACGGACTGTGGCATAAATATCATCTAATTGTGGATTAAATAGTCTCGAAGAATACCTTAAATGCCATTCAGGTTTCCAAAACTGAATGTGTTTTTTTGGTATTCATATTACTTCATAATACAAGAGACTTAACTCAAATTAAAGCATATAGCAATATTCTGACCTCACAAAGTCCAATAATAGGGGTAGAGGTATTTTGAGGCAAACAGCAATAACTTCTGATCAGGCTCTATCTGTAGCACTTTTCAATTTTTACTTCCCTTTAAACCAGACGCTGAGAAAGCAGTTTTCTGTCTCGTTATCGTATGCTCTGCTTAGTACATAAAGTAGCCTACACACACTACGAATAAAGAAGGTTGAAATAGGTTTGGATGGGGACGATTCCACTAACATCGAAAAACTGGAATAATGCCATCAATGAATGTGTTTAGACCCAGTGTTCTTCCTAGTGCCAGGAAGAACACATGTCTAAACGGATCGATAAAACGAATAACAATTGTTACAAGATCATTGAATCTCATATATCCAATCATTACCATTCGATAGAATGGTAGAATGTGAATATTCAGAAGTAGCCTTGTTTTCTACAGGTTAGGGAGACTTCTTGATCTCATATCACTATCACAAAAACATAGACATCAGGGCACACTGACTGTAAGAGAGACCTGCAACATGTAACCCGATATCATCCGAGGCGGCAAGACATTGTCCCCATCTGTTTAGATGTTGGATCATATTCTATCCACTAGTCTCTTCACTATAATCAACATCACGAGTACCTGGCGGGTGTTGAGGAGGCCGCCGGTGAAGAAAGATAAATCGATCTTGGTGTGAACTTCTTGATCGACTCTTCTGTATCCTGTTCGAATTGAAAGGTTTCCACAAGAAGTCAAAGCGGAGCGATAACTGTACAGTAGCCTCAATAGAAAATATGTTCCGTAAACAAAACAATAACAACAGAAACTTTACAATTAATCTTCTTCCGGTCGAGTGCACAGCCTCTTCCTCCCGCCTTGGTATTTCTTTAACTTTGCCGTCAGGACAATAAATCTGTTAAATAATCAGTTTCTACGAATTATATTACGGATGACTTGTTGTGATTTAAACTTGATTTATTTAACTGAACTTGGAAATGATGTCGGCATCAAAATAAAAAACGTGAAAAAAAAATGTGGTCGTGCTTTCTTGTACCGTAAACCCCGCCTGCTTTATTTGGCCACGCCCCCTCCATCCGTCCTCTCAGCCAATTAGCAGCCGCCGGCCCACCAGCACGCTGCTAATCACCGGCTGCGTGACCGTGACGCGCCGCGTACGGTTTCCATAAGAACGAATATTGTAATTCACGTAAATTGTGTTTACTGTAAATGACGTCGAAAACCTTTATACATCGAAAACGTTTGGGTTTAATTTTATTAGATTTTTTTTCTCAATTTGATACAACCATACAATCACGTCCACCAATATGGCACAATAACGAAACACCTCCCTCTCCTCAAAGTGTGCTGTACATTTATGTTATTCTGTTTGCTCAAATCGAGTCTCCGCGAAACCGAATCGAAAAGCGTCCACACAATACGTGCGATTCCAGCGCGATGAATTGTGGGCACTCGTCGCGGTGCCCTGTCATCCCAACAACTTCTTTCCTCGTTCTCCTCCTTCTCTCCCTCCTCGTTTCATTCGCGATCGCATCCCAGTCGTAACGAGTCGCGGTCGCCGTACCCCCTCTCCCCCTCTCTCTTCCCCCCGTTTGGAAAGATGGCTGCCCCGGCGGCAGCGCCGAGCTCCGGTCCAGATCTATGCCCGAGCTTCGCGGTGGTCTGCGGCTTCATGGAGCGCTACGGACAGACCCTGGACCTGCCCGAGATCTCCTTCCCGCAGATGGAACGCTATCTCCGGGAGACGTCGACAGGTGAGGCCGTGGGAAGGGGGGCAAGGGAAAGTGGTCGAAAGCTGCGACACCTAAAACCAGAAGGAGAAGGGGGGCCTTTTTTTTTTTACCACCACCAGCATCATCCTCATCCTCATCACCCTCCTGTTCTTCTTCTGCGCCAGGAGAGAATGTGTGGTGGTTGTGTGGGCAGACATACACTGTCGGATATTTGCTATCTGACAGACTAGTCGATACTTCCACAGCGTGTGAAATATTGATCTTTGTAATTGTAAAGTTAGTGTGGAAGCCATGATGCAGTACTGCTGGGTGACCACACACACGCACACAGACACACTACACACACTCTCGTGCACAGCATTCAGCTGACCAGCACAGAGGCATGTTATAACACTTGTTCTATGTGTTGTAATTGTGTTTCATAATGTTGGTATTTTACCATTAAAGACATGCTGCATTTTGTTTCCTGGGCAGAAGATGGGGTCTCTGTCAACGTTGCGCAGGCGCAGTACGCATCTAATCTGTAAACTGAAAATTAGCCTGTCGGCTAACAAGCGCATACTACACATTACAGTCGTATTTATTCCCAACATGTTTCTATCACCCCCTAAGCCACATCGGTATCCAGTGATAGATTGGTCACGTGATATTTGCCACGCTTGTTACAATTGTATTACAAGGAATATTTGGCGTGTTGTTTTGTAATAGCAGGTAGCTCTGCTAGCTGGTTAGCAGTAGCTTCCCGGTCACATCATTTCTCAATTGAGATCAATGGAATACTTTTAATCAATGTGTAATAAACTACATATGTATGATGTAAATACACTTCATTACTTATTTCTTGAAAAGTGTTCATTGGAATAAGGTTTCAGGAAAATGATACTGTATAATATCTATCTTATACAATAATATATGTCTTTATTTACCCCGAGGCAAAATATTGGGTTGCAGTTGCATAACAAAGTAGGAACAGAGCAAATAAATGCATGAGTGCAAATATTCGATATAATGGTAAAATAGTAGGTAAGGTGCAATAATCATATGTACAGCTAGACATGTGACTGGTAGCGCTAGGTATTATACATACAAATATAAACTAAATAACAGTAGGGTGCAATTCCAAAAATCAAAGTCACATTAACAGTAATGGCCATACATCAGAAGTCAATGGTAGTGTGCAAATACTAATTAATAATGTCCAAATATCACAGGTTAAATGTAAGGATCACAGAGATGTTTGGGGGCGGCAAATAGCCATGTATGACAGAATCATTCCAATGTACAGGTACAATGTATATGGTTAGATTTAAATGTTCAGTGATAATGTCCATTATATTTTACATAATGTCCCTGTTATAACATATATCACACATGTTGTCCCAATCAGTGAGTTTGAAATGACAGTAACATTAGTAAACTGAGCGAGAGTAATCCAGAGAGAAAGTGGAAGATGTAGGAAAATGTAATGAACATGAAGTTCAAAAAGGTTAAATTCAATTGCTACTGAAATCAATGGGATACCTGCATTATAAACTCCATAAACTCCATCCATTAATACCCTATTATATGAATGTATCTTAATGGAAGGTGTTAATTAAGCAAATTTAAACTCAAGTGATACTTTCAGATTAATTAAAAAATGATTGCTGTTGCAGCCGTTTGGTTATTAGGCCAATGTACAATTATATAGGATACTAACATTTCTTAGCTGAAACGCATATTGTAATACAGAGTCTTGGTAGTCATTTATTTTAACTTTCTCTTTTTAGTATATTTCATAAATAGTTATAATTAATCGGTTAAAACAATAAATTAATGATAATATAATTCCCAATTTCTTTATAGAAAACAAACAAAACAAAATAAACAACTTGACTGGTCTGTCAACACAAAGCTGAAGAAGGAATTCATATTTTGATCTATTTTCAGTTCCCCAGCCCTTGGTCGATCTTCACGTTAAACTCCTTAGAAAGCTGGGCAAGTCTGTCACTTCAGACCGCTGGGAGAAATACCTGGCCAAGGTGAGTGTATTTATATGTGTGTTTGATACACGTTTAATATTGAGTGTACATGATGAACAACATTTTGTTAATTAACAACACCATATCCCAAGTGACTTACAAAGAATTTGTTTTTTATAGGCCTGTCATTAAGTAGCTAGTAGATTAGCACTCCTTGCTCATGGAGACTGTGGAGTAGACAGTGGTATTTGAACCCAGAACTTTTGACCTGGGTGTCAAAAAGCCCAAAAGTGAACTGACTGACTGGTTAACTGGTTATCTTTCTGTCGTGTTCCCAGGTGTGCCAGGAGCTGAACAGCAGCTGGGCCTGGGAGCTGGAGCAGAACCGCTACATGCAGATGTCCATGGAGAGCAAATCGACCATCCTCAAGGTACCACACACCACACTCTACTCCTTCCCTCTACTCTACACCCTCTCTAAACCTACACCTCCTCTACACCTTCCCTCTCCTCTACACCTACACCTTCCGTCTCCTCTACACCTACACCTTCCTGCTCCCTCCTCGATACCTACACCTCTCAACCGCTCCTCTCATCTCACATTTCATTTCCTCTTCTCTGCACCTTCTCTCACCTTATTTCCCCGGTAACAGACAGTGACAGTACACATTAATACATGTGCATTATTGTGTATTAATTTCTCCTCCAGTATCTATGTGAGTGTCAGTTCGATGACAACCTGAAGTTCAAGGCGGTGGTAAACGAGGAGGAGCCAGAGAAGATGCGGCTGCAGCCGATAGGCCGGGACTGGCAGGGCCTGCTCTACTGGCTGCAGCTGGACCCAGAGCAGAACATCCGGCTGTACACCGAGGAACAGGATGACCTGGACGGCTCCAGCTGGAGGTGCATCGTCAGGTACGCTACTTCCTGTCCCACTTCCTGTTGAGTCTTTCATTAAATGATAATGACACATAACAACAATGCTACCAGTTCTACTAGATAAATAATTGAAATAATTTGAAATATTCACTTTTAATGGGGCAACTTTAGTCTTTCTATTTTTTCTATTTTTAATTCATCTAACATCCTTCTACAGTTGTTTTTTGTATATGTTTTCCTTTTACTGCTCCAATATAACGTAAAAACAGATTAACATTTCCCCTGCAATTATACACTTTCTGAGATTTCTCTGTTCCGTTTCATTGTATTATGTTTCATTCTTTGGAGTATTGTCATCCACTACAGCTTGATGTATTTAAAGCTGTAGTTTGTTATGGTGTAATATTGGTTCATAGAGAATCTGAGCTGGCCACTGACCCACAATAAGGCTTTCCCACAGCTGTCTATAGGCCAGGCGCAGCACCTCTGCCTAATGACGACCTGCCTGTGCAAACAAATTCACTTTTCAAAATATACAACAATGTGTCCGTGTCTGTTCATGTCAGCATCTGCATTCTATTTAAAATAAATGATTGGCTTCTATAAGCCTAATATACTATAATATAGGCTCATGTATTATACCGTTGAATGAATATAATAATCAATGACATCAAATAGTGGTCGGGCTCTGTGGAGAAGGAGAGCTCCGTTCTGTTTGATTATGCACTGTATTCACATCCAGACATGACAAACCCCCATAAAGAGAATTTAGCAGCATTTGACACACCGATGTTGATTACAAATTTAAAACTCAGTTGTTTCAGCATATGGAACAAATGCTCCACCATTGAATTTCGCAGACCAGCGAAAATGCACCGCCGATAGGGAATAATTTCCACCAGCGTGAGTGGGTGGGTGTGTGTGTGTTTAATCCCGGCATGTTGCATTTTGTGTTTTTCTTGTGTACGCTAATGTCCTTACAACGCGGCAGAAAGGCAGACTCAGCGGTCCAAGTCACTGTGTGTTTAGCATTAGAAATACTAGGGACTGCCTCTCTCTTTTTCCCTCACTTGAACAACTTGTCCCATTTGTTACCTGTTTAAAGATGCAGTTTCTAGGATCTAGTGAGGTGTTCATTTCCAATTGCCTGCAACCACTAGAACCTGTATAATTTGGTTATCGCAATTTTCTTTGTAAACCCACGATTATTGGACTGAGAGCACTCAGAACAGTATTAAGGCTAAAGCCCTACGCTATTCTTTGCCTATTTCTCAGAGTATTTCCCCATCCACTAAACCTATATTTTAATTTTTTGGGAACATTGAATAATTCTTTGCTCCAGAAATCGTACCGACCTAGCAGAGGCGTTAGACCTGCTAAAGTCCCAGATAGACCCCAACCACAACAAGACCAAGACCGAGGGTTCAGCCAGCGGCAGCCCAGAGGGAGAGGAGAAGACAGACACAGGTGAGAGCAAGAATGCTGAATGGCTGGATGGATGAGGGATGGGTGTACATTGCCAGTCATTGTTTAGAATGTGAATCCTTTTATGTAGTTTGTCTGTAAGGTAATAGCTCTGGGTTGATTCTTGTTGACTGTGGTCCCTTTCCCTGTCCAGCTTTGCACCAGTGTTTCCCAGCCTCTCATAAGGTCTTGTAAGGTCCTGTAACATACAAACATTATGCCCTGGTGATTCGTAGCCATGAGTGAACAATCACTTATCAATCAGTGTGGTGCAATGCACATATGGTCACTGGGACATTGATTACAACCATATGTTGGTTAAAGTGATGCATTTATGGAAGCGGATGCACACATATGTAAGACAATAAGAAGCAACACATTTCACCTAAAGATGGGAGCAAAAGCAGGCTGGGATGATAACCATTGTGTCTGCATCTGAGGCTAGAGACTCTGAGCTCAGGCGGGCATTCTCATTTTAAATCAATAATGCATTTGTGTTTCAGGAGAAGATGCAGATCGTCTGAAGAAGGAAGGGGATTCTGGGGACCATCTAGCTAACAAGAACCTGTCCGTTCCCTCTGAACCTACTAAAGCCACAGACAAGGAACCAAACGACACAGCAGTCCTGAAGACGGAGCAGCCCCTACAGCCAGGTAACGTGTCAGCTGGTTTGGAGTCAGTGCTGCTGCTGATCTTGATCACGGCGGTATATTAGTTTTGTTTTAAATGTTGCACCTGTTTGAGAGGCCTGAAAATGAAAGTGAAAGTTCAATAATGTATATGTGACAAATATACCTCCAACTGGTCATTGCGGTTAGAGATTTTATGATTGGTTGGATTAGAAGATTTCCGGCATCTAAAAAGCAGTTGATTTCCTTCTGTGACCTTTCATCTTCTGTGTCTTCTGTGATCAGCCATGAAGAAAGAAGAGGCGGGGCTTGTCAAACAGCAAGTGGCGGGGCTCGTCAAACAGGAAGAGATGGAGGTTGACCTGAAAGCACAGCCAGCTGACCTCCCAGACAGGAAGTCGCCAGCGTCTTTTCTTGTCATCGATAACCGCGTGAGCACCATCACCGCCATTATCAAACCGGAAACCAGAGACCTGGATGTCCCTAGCAACACCCCTAGCAATGCTGTCTCCGTCGTCATGGCGCCCACGTCCGTCATCACCAAACAGGAAGTAAACAGAGAGGAGGAGGCGGAGCGTGCTGTGGTGAGGAGCAGCCAGCAGGCCAAAATACCCCTGAAGAAGAGAGAGCTGAAGCTCGCAGAGGCTTTCCAAGACAACCGCAACCACCTTAACAACAACAACAACAACAAGGGCAGTAGCATCATCGTGTGTAACCCTTCTGTTATCCAGAGCAAGGACGGCATTCAGGTGACAGAGGGGAAGCTGACAAACTCCTTAGTGCCCCATGCCACCTCAGAGGAGAACGTCCCCCAGCCGGAACTGACCAATGGGAAGGCGGCTCTCCTCCCCGTTCCTCCACTGCTGCCCCATAAAGAGGGAGGGCAGAACGGGGTCATCGGTGTCATCGGTCAGGTGGGGGTCATAGGCCACGTGGGGGTAATCCGCAGCCCTATGGAGCGGCCCCGGGTGCCGGGGGCTGAGCCACAGGAGCGGAACGGGCCAGGGGAGGAGCAGCCGGCGGCAGCGGCTGAGGAGGGGGGAGACGGGCCAGGGGGGAGGAGAAGGGCAGAGAACGTGGGGAGGTGGGAGCAGAAGGAGAGGGAGGGGAACAGGCAGTCAGTGCTGGTGAGGAAGCATTCGGTGGACATTGAGGCAGAAGCGCACCCCGACACAAAAACACCACCAGCCCCTTCCCCACCGCCACCTCCCTCATCCTCACCCCCGCACCCCGTGGCAGGAACCGTCCCGAAGGAGGAGGAGGAGGAGGAGGAGGAGCAGCACCTCCTCTCTGCCCAGGAGAAGCCCCAGAAGCCCCTTCAAACAGAGGAGGAGAGAGCAACAAAAGAGGACCAGAGAACAGTAGAATCTGAGAAAGAGACTCTGGTCAAAAAGGCAGAGCCGGCAGATCTGGAGCCCGAGGCCGCCGTGGAGCCGGCGCCCAGCAGTGATGCATCGGAAGCCCAGGGTAAGGAGAAGCAGGCTGGGCAGGACGCGCAGGTGAAGCCGGGGCTCCTGGAGGTGGCCTCCTCAGAGCTCCAGAAGGAAGGCATCAGGCTGAAGATCAAGATCCCCCCCCACAAGAGGAACAAGAAGAAAGGGAGGGAGGAGAAGGAGCGGGAGGCAGAGCAGGAGGCACTGGAGGAGGATGGGAGGTCGCTCCGGAGATCAGCCCGGATCTGCAGGTACAGCAGAGTGTGTGTGTGTGTGTGTGTGTGTGTGTGTGTGTAACAGTCCTTATTTTCAATAGATTATTTGGGAGAATTCATTACAGCTGTGGTTATTATTATTATTATTATTATGTTATTATTTTTGTTACTACATCTTCTGGCGTCACCCCTGGACACAAAAAACTATTTCATGAGTCTGCTTGAGTAACAGACTCAAACTGTTCATTGAGTCAGTTTTATCATTCCAGTTTGAGTCTGTCTCATTAAGTCACTTTAGTTTTAAGTCAGTTTGAGTGTCTCATTGAGTTAGTTTGAGTATTTCATTCAGTCAGTTTAAGTCTGTTTCATTCCATCTCCATTAACCCCCACCCTCCCCTCCCTCCCACCTTCTCTCTACAAGATCCTCTGCTTTGCCGATATGCAGGCCCAGTTCTAAGGTCGCTGAAAGCCAGGACAAGAGTGGGCAGAAGACGGGGTCCAAGGACGAAGAAGAGGAGGAGGAGGAGGAAGAAGAGCAGGAGGAAGAGGAGGGGCAGAAGCCTGCACTGAAGAAAGACCGAAAAACAGACCCCAACTGGCTAGGCAGGAAACCCAAGGTGTGTGTGTGTGTGTGTGTGTGTGTGTGTGTGTGTGTGTGTGTGTGTGTGTGTGTGTGTGTGTGTGTGTGT
>JAOPUD010000055.1:1921731-1934901 GCA_027122715.1 Trisopterus minutus
ATCATCATGAAAACAAATATTCCCTCCCTTATTTTCTTTTTTTATACCCTTTTCTCAATATTTTAGTAGTTTTTCTATACCTCATTCCCCCCCCTAAAAAATCTCTAAATTTTCCATACCTCATTTAAAAACAAAAATTTTCTCGCCATAATTTGTCTCTACCTAATTTTTAAATATTTTATTCTCGTATTTCTCGACCATACATGCATTTCCTTGGTTTTTCAACAGACCTCGGGCAGCTCGACCCTGATTGGTTCAATGTTCTCACAGTGAAAGCATCTGACGAAGAGAATAACCGAACCAGACCGAACCACCCGAGAACCGCTCACCGGGACGAAGGCTTCAAAACACCATTCGACAAGAACGCAGCAGACAGCCAACTGTTCTCCACCCCCAAGATATTTAGACACAGCCGGGGTTTACTATCCCCCGACACGCAACATGATGGATCGCTTACTGAACAAGGTTATACACGTATTTATTAGACATTTGTGAGATATTGTTTACATTGTGTAAAAGGCATATATGGCAATAATTGATATTCAGCATTCAGTGTTTTATCTACCAGTAGTGTTGATCTAGGGTTGCTATGTTTACTGTCCTCTTAGTTAAGGACCCCATTCCATGGGCTGCTATGGAGTCAGGACTGCAGGAGTCCTTCACAGAACAGTAAGTCTGGATCACCTTCAGATAAAAGGGGGGATAATTATTGACATTTTGGTATTTGATTTGACATTCTTTTAGTAAATAATTGACTACATTTTCAAAATTTTCTGTTAGAAATTCCAAATCTAAATTAATTCCAAATTATACTTAAAGCTAGGGTAGGCAATTTCGTAGTAGAATACTTTTTTGGTCTTATCCTCTTTACATCCCGACATAAATCAACAAAAAATAATAAAATGTTGGCATTTATTAGTAGGAACTCTAACTAACAATTTCTGTCATAACTCTGTATTTCCTGCTCCAGTACCTCCGTTACCAAACTGTTCCAGAACAGAAACCATCAGAACCACTTTGGTAAGCTCACCTGTCGCTGTGATGACATCGTCATCCTGTTGTTGTTCAGCACTTTGTCTATATTGGCAATGTTCTGTTTTTCATTGGTGTCTTTCTCTGGTCTAATGCAGAACTACTGGACACACCCCAGCGAGCCTCGGTCAGTCTCATCTCTCTCGCTTTCTCTCTCTCTCTGTCTCATTTACTTATGTTGGTCTAACTCTCCGTTGCTCTCTCCAATCGTCTTTTACTTCATCTCCCTTTCTCCTTCCAATTTTTTTCTTTCACGCTGTCTTTCTCTCCCCTCTTCTCCCAGAACATGATGGAGAGTCTGGGGGCTCAGGTGAACCCTGACGTGTCCTGGACCAGCTCCCTTAACACCCCACCTGCCGTCCCCTCGACCCTCATCCTGAGTAAGACCACCCTGCACCTAACCACCTTGTTTTATGGACCACTGAACCTTGAACCTTCTCCTCATGTGGTGCTTTACCCCAACTAGATAACAGTCCACACCTTTTTCTAGGGTTTCAACAGTTAAGGGTTGTATCAGCGATTCTAGGTCGAAACATAAATGATCGCATTCTGATCTTTCCTCACAATCCGCTAGCTGCCCGCCCCGTAAGCAGGCCATCGGAAAAATGTGTCTCTGTAGGCAGCCTATGCTCCGAGATCTTACACAAAATCAAACGGTACTACCAACCACTCGAAACCAAAATAAATAGTATTACAACCAATTGCTGGGGTGGGTGTTTTGCGCTGCGTTCATGATCGTTTTTTACTGGATGCACGAAAAGTGGAAGGAGCTGCTGTTTGTTTTGGATTTGCTTAGAAGACAGAAGTGACGTCATCCAACATGGCTAATACAATATTTAAGGAAAGCTCAAGAAATTATGCTTACTATTATAAACATATTATACTTGACAAACATAGTTATGACTTCTTTCTTATTTACTATCTGATCTTTGGTTTATTCTGAATTGTGGTAGTATAATCTTGTTGTGGCTCTCATTTAAAATATTTTGAATATGATTCAATTTAGTTTCTGTTCCTTATCTCTTCTGCAGCTAAAACCGAGGAGATGTCCCCTATTGAAAGCACGTCTGAAGAAAAAAATATTATTGTGAGTACTATCGGGTTTTAAAGCAACAATCTACCAAACTATCAAGACTAGTTTAATTCTGTAGTTGGCTGTTATTGGAACCTTGTTCTAAATTTGAGTTCAACAATAACGTTTTCGTCATTTGGAGTTTGTTGTTACGAGTAAGAAAATCTGAGTGATAATGAAATCAGATGGATGCTGATATCTACTATTGTTCTTTAGTTTGTCCGAAGGCTCTTCCCGTCTCTATCGGACGTATCTGGAGTCAACGTACTATCACCCGCCATGAACCCCAAACCCAACACTCTGCAAAGTAAGCACTATTTACTGTTTTACATTTCAGATGATTTAAACGATGAACTAAAGTAGTAGCATTCAAAATATTATTACTGCCTTGATTTTTATTTATTTATAGTGGGAGTGAGCTCTAGAATGACGTCAGGTTGGCCACATGAGCTTACATTAAATAAAATGTTTCTATTGGCCATCTGAAATCAGCTATGGTCAGTGGTCGAGAGGCCAGCCAGGAGGCAACGTCGTCGGACTCCATGCATTCCTCCCTGGACCAGAGTGACGACCAGTGGAGGCAGACCCTCCCTGATGCCATCCACGACAAAGAGCTCCGCGACACGGTTGCTAGCGTCCTGGACGGCGCGGAAAACGTCCTCTCCATGTTCTTCACCAACAGCAGCTCGGCTCTCAGGCGGGTGAAAACGAAGGAGCGGATCAAACGGACGCAGAAGGAGCGGACACGCAGTGCCAGGAAGGCCTCCGTGGAAAGGCTTGCAGAGACTGCCGTGAAAACCAAGGGGGTTGAGGAGCTGGAGGGGACTGACCTCTGCCCCCCTGCCCCGTCTTCTCCCCGTCAGGGAGAGGCTAGCGGGGGGGCTAGTGCAGTCAGTCAGTGGTCTCCAATCAGTCTGACGGAGATCACAGAGGCTGCTTTGGACGCTTCAGTGGACAATCCTGGAAAACAAAAAGAATCGGAATCCGGATATTCTACGGGAAAAACTGAATGCACGATGGATCCTGCTAAAGTAATGGTGCCATTGTTGAATACAGCAGACTCTCTTTTTAGTAAGAAAAAAAGACAGTTTGTTTATAACGTTCAGAGTCCACAACCTAGAGTAAAGGAAGAACACAAGAAAGCACAACAATCAAATCTCATCTCTGGTAACTTTCAATAATTAATCTACTAATTCTGATACCGATAATTGTCTTCTCTGGTCAAATGTCTTTACTGTTAATAATCTAATCTAAAGGATTAGGGTTTGTTTTTAAAATATTATGTAGATTACTATTAATACATCAACGATATTCACATTTATCAAGCATTGCCTTTATTATTCCTCCTGAGATGTTTTGTACATCTGTGCTATTTGACATAATAACCTGAATGTTATGATGTCATGTTGTATTACAGAGCAAGAACCGTGTGTGCATCAGCAGGAGCCACCAGCTGATGTTCCATCCAGCATCCAGGACTCTTTAGCGGGAGGTGGTCCAGTTCCTTCTGCAGCGACGGGGACCACCCAGGATCTGGACATGTCCCAGATCTGCAAAGCCTTAGACCAGGATTTCACTCAAATGACAGAGGTTGTAAAAAAAACACAAGACCTCTTCTCCCCCTCCACCTGTCTGTTACTGGTCAAGGAAAGGAACAAGAAAATATTAACCAATGGTGAGGCGAGCCGGAGGGAGACTGGCTGTCCCCACACCAATAAAGGGCCGGAGCTGACGGGCTATCAGAGCAACTCCTGCGTAGCGCCTAATTGTAGCATCCAGTCTTGTGCTACCAATCTCCCAAAACTGTCACTAATGTCTTCCACTGTTCCCTCCATCGTTCATAAGCAATTGTTCCATGGCACAAACTCAAAAGGGACCGAACAGAGGCTTGTTCCCTTTACCCCGCTAAGCGAAGAGAAGGAAAGGAGTCTTTATGACGAAATGGAGGAGGATCCAACCGAGTTAAATCTGTTAAATCAGTCTGTCCAATCCCACTCGATATCGGGCATTGGACCAATGATTGAAGATTTCATCGGGCCACAAGGAGACCTTGGTGGAGATGTTATTACTGATGGCCATAGTGAAGGTCAGACCACTATGATGGAGCGATACGGTTTAGGATTTCATCCTTCCACAAGTGGGTCATCGGGATTCAAAACGGCTTCAAATAAGGGGATTCCAATTTCTTCAGTGAATCTGAAAAAAGCCAGGGATATCTTTAAAGACGTTGAGGAGGAAAGCTTTGCAAATGTTCCCCTCACCAGAAATGACACCACAAGGAACCAAATCACTAGGAGTGACATGAACAAGTCCATCATACAAAATGATGTCTCCATTTCAGCCATTCCAGCGTCAGCCCTAGCCTCCGTCTCAGCAGTTTTAAGCGCAAAAAGTGTGGATAATCAACACCGTTTGACTGCATCACAGAAAGCCGATGTCTCTGAGCTTTGTAGCCTTTTAGAGGAAACACACACCCAGTTTGATTTCACTCCGTTCAAACCTGCAAACCTGAACATAGTTCCTCAAGAAGTGGATCTGTCCCCCAAAGCAACAGATGCAGAATTAGACCCAGACTTTCTTGCCGGTATAGATTTTGATGACAGTTTTAGCTCTGATGCTGAAAAGCATCTTAAAGAAAACTTCCAAAATCCTCTAGGAAGCAGCAACCACATGGTTTCAACTTTGGACAATGAATCTGTTTTTTTATTGAAAAGGAATGAAACATCCACCCACATCAATGTATCCAACGCCAACAAACGAAAATCCACTCTGACAGCCATTGATGTGTCAAATGGGTTTGAAAATAATATCAATAGTTACACTGAAACACCCAATCATCAGGAGAAATATCCTTTGAAGTGTAACCTGGGTTTTCAAACCGCTGGTGGTAAGACCTTCAGTGTTTCAAAGAAGTGTTTGAGCAAAGCCAAAGCCTTGTTTTCAGACCTGGAGGACAGTTATTTACCATTCACAGATATTGCTGACAGCCCCTGTCATGAATCGGTAAACAGTGGCACCGCTTCCACTCACCAACAGATACCTGACCGTAACACGCCCAAGAGTGCTTCTGTTGTGGGAACTGCCAATAATTTCCGTCCTGAATTCACAGATTCTAACTCAGTAAACAGCATTGAAAAAGTCTCCATCACTGTGGCAGAATCCTGTTTTTGTCCAGGCATCTTAAATGATAAACTAACAGCTGAAAAACCTGGATGTGAGAGTAGTAAACTTCATATGACTAAAGTTGGTGAACTGAAGGGAGGTTTCTCAACGGCAAGTGGGAGAGGGATACCCATATCAGCAAAAGCTTTCCAAGCAGCAAGCAGTTTCTTCAGCGATTTGGATGCTATAGAAAACCAGGGTGGTGCTCCACCTCAACAACGGAAGTGTAATGACATGGACAACACTGTAATGGGCAACAAAAAGGAAAGCGACTGCAGCTTTAAAATGGAAACTTTCACAGAACCTGAGCAGAAGTATGGTGAAATAGCAAGCACTAGTGCCGTGCCTTCTGCATACTTGGCTACAAAGAGTGATGATGACAATCAAACGTATGGTTTCGGTGGTTTCAAGAAACCAATGGTCAATGATGTTGTTTCTATCCCCAGGAGAGCACCTCTGAAGGAGCAATCTGGGTCGTTCTCCTCAGATTCTGCAACGCTGGTTGTTGGCTCATACTGTCACGGTGGTTTCTCCACAGCGAGTGGGAAGAGAGTTTCTGTGACTGGTGAAGCACTGGCAAGAGCCAAAACTCTTCTGAATGAATGTGAATTGGTAGAAGAAGAAAAACGAAACATTGATGCTTCGCCTGCACTCTCTCTTCCCGGTCCATCTCCAAAAAATGATTGTTTTAAGCCGGGTGCTTTAAGAAGGTCCGCTTTGACAGCAAAGTCTTCTTGCCCTTCCTCGTCAGAGAATGTTGGCCCCAGTGTGGTCAGTGAGTTGGGCAGTGCTAGGGGTTTCTCTACGGCCAGTGGGAACATGGTATCAGTGTCTGAAAAGGCACTGACCAATGCCAGGTCTCTGCTGAACGAGAATTCAACTGACAAAGAAAAACAACAAGCTGCTCCAACAGCAAACCATGAGGGCCAATCTCAGAATCCGAATCCACTGAAACCAAGGGGTGGATTTCAGACCGCCAATGGTAAAGGAGTGGCCGTTTCTGCTGCCGCTCTCCAAAAGGCCAAAGCAATGATGAGCGAATGCGATGCCTCTATGGAGGCCCCCGTACATTTCAATGGGCCTACCAAAGCTCCACCTCTAAGACCTGGCAGTGGTTTTCAGGCAGCCAGTGGTAAACCCGTACAGGTTTCATCTGAGGCCCTGCAGAAGGCTAAATCACTCTTTGACGACTTAAGTTGCGACGCCGATACCGTTGCACCCTCAAAGACAGTGATAACTGACGAAAAATCCAGAGAATGTCAGAGGAATCTTAAAGGAATGAAGTTTAGCTTCACCACTGCAAAGGGCACAATAGTCCAGGTCTCAGAGGACAATCTTTTAAAGGCGAGGAACTGTTTGAATGTAGAAGAAGAGGGTGTTTGTTCTGGGCCTGGTGCTAGCTCTCACTTGGAGGATAAAACTGAGCTGGAGATGCTAGCTGTTAAGACAACATTATTGAACACGGATAAGGTGAGAAGTGAGAAGCAAATTACTCTCAGAGAAAGGAATGCTTTCATTTCTACACGTGAACATCTGGAGGGTGATGCTCAGAGTGCTGATACGAGTGCTTCAGTGGTCAGTCGGATACTGGCTGTAGAGAGCGCTGCCATGTCAGAAAAGATGACGGTCCAATCATATGGTCCCGTCAATAGAGCGGTAGAAACCCACAAAGCAACAGGGAAGAGATCCATAGATGATGCAGATTTGACTGGTGAGTGACGACATAACTCAACATTTGAAAATGTATTGCATTTATTGCTTTTTAATGGATGTGATAACAATGATTAAGAATTGCAGCACATAAGCTTTCTCTGGCGTTTCCTTTCTTATTAATAAAATATAGTTTCATACGGTACATTTACAAATATCTCCTCACTATTCCAGACCAGCCTCCGCTAAAGAGACGGTTATTGGAAGAGTTTGATCGTGCTGTGGATGGGGATAGGGCAAGGACCCTGCTGCCTGCTAAAAGCTCTTCCCATGGTAAAGTAACACACTATGATCCTAGTTCCCCACTGTAAAGTAACACACCATCATCCTAGTTCCCCACGGTAAAGTAACACACTACGATCCCAGGTCCCCATGGTAATGTAACACACTAACATCTAAGTACCAGATAGAAATGTAATACCCTACCATCTCAGGTTCACTTGGTATGGTAACACTTTATGACACAATATATGTAACAAAAACCATTCCCTATTAAGTTAGGGGGAAAAAAAAAAGGGTAATGGCAATACTGAACCTGCCGAGTTTTCTCTCTTCATTCAACTTGGGGTTTAGCACCCGAATGGTTGGCTCCAGGGCATCACGGCAACGGGTGCCCTTGGCAACTGTTAATAGGGAGCCTCTGGTTGCCCTACTTGGCCAGCTCGTCTTTTTGTCTTGTTCATTTGGACCAAAATGTAGGCCTAATTTAATAAAAATGTATTTATCCAAATGGGCGGTATAGATGTATGAATTTGTCTAATTTCCATTGCTCCAATATTAAAACATGAAAAAGAAAATTGAAAAATTGCATTCTCCTTAAAAGTCAGGGCTGATTTTTTTTTTCTAGTTTTGTGTGGTAGTCCTAGATAAAAAATACCGGTGAAGACTTTTATTGTTTAAACTGCCATGTTCAACCTCTACTGGACATCCAGCCTATACTTGCCTCCTTACTTTGATTTGTTTTTTTACCCGATAAAGGTGTTCTTAAAGACAGGAGGGTTTTCAAGTACAAGGTCTCCCTGGAGCCACACGTCACCGGGCCCCAAAGGTACGTCTTAACGAGTGGCTACTGCCTGAAGTAGCTCCTTTATTGGAGCTATCGCTTGGACCTATTTGTCTTCTATACAGCAAAGGTTTTGTGTGTGTGGTATTTAGAAAACAAAAACTTGTGCTCCCTGTTGTCAGAGATGGGAAGAGCTACGTGACCCTCCCCCAGCAGAAGCCCCCCCCAGACCCGGCGTCGGTGCCTCCTACCCCCCCTCATCCCCTGGCCTCAGGCCCCGGAGCCCCGGTGTTCGTCCCTCCGTTCCTCAAGAGGAGCAGAACCGACAACCCTCAGACAAACCCGGACCCCCATGGCACGACCAGGACCAGGACCCCTGCTGTGTTCATCCCTCCCTTCAAGAAACCACTACAACCACAACCCCCCACACCTCTCCCTCCCCCTCCTTCCTCGCCGACACCGGCTGAAACCAGTCTGTACGTCCCACCGGCTACCATAGCGACCAAAAGTCCTGCGATGGTAACGGAGACCCACGGAGTAGGAGGAGGGAGCGGTTGTTATGACGACCAGGCAACTGGAGTCCCAGGGGAGTCTGCTGCCATGGCCTGTGACCCGGCAACTAAAAACCAGGGTAACCTGACCCCATTTTCTTTTAAGCTTCCCCATAGCAAAATAATAAATGTCTCTATATCAGTGGCTCTGGCCCATGAGCCCATCTTAAGGTTTCAATGATAAACCCAATCAACATCGGCCTGCGATAACAATTTTGCAGTGAACGTATCCTCATCACACCACACAAGTGATTCTAGCTTCTCTAGTTCTAATGGTAGCTCATGGCTACAAATCAATAGACTCTGTTCATATATGTATTACCTTAATGAGACCTTTAAATGTATAAATAAATACATCAGAATTATACGGTCAATAATCAATAGTTCATAAGCCAGCATCTCATCACGTATCTGCTTAATGGGCAGGTGCTCTTAAGACCTTTAAATAGGAAGGGATTGTAAGCCTGTTTTGGTTAGTGTTTGGTTGATTTTTAGCGCTACTTGCATTTTTTGTATGGGCACTTTGAGATTGCTCAAATGAACTTTATAAATAAAATAAATTCTTGTTTACCAGATGTGGAGCAGGACCCCGTGGACCCTGCGGACCTCCAGGACCTCCGTCTGGCGCAGGACCTCCAGGACATGAGGCTCAGGAAGAAGAGGCGCCAGACCGTTCGCCCGCTCCCTGGGAGTCTGTACCTGGCCAAGACCTCGGGCGTGGCGAGGATCCCTCTACGGGCCGCTGTCTGCGGGCTTCCCCCCGGCCGGCACTCCCCCCAGCAGGTACCACTGCTACCCTACTGGGACCAGGGTTCATCATGGTTTAATGACTGGTTAAAAGGAAACAGTGGCTTCCATCCTCTCAATAATTATGAATAGTAAAGAATTAGTTATTAATCAAATGGCGACAATACATGTTATGAAAGTACATTTTATAGTTTCTTATTTCAGGTTTTGGTTTTTGGTTTTTACCTCATTAATTGAGGTAAAAACCAAAAAATTCTTTATGTGGATTACCGTAGTTTTTAATATATTATCTATATTATATTATTTAGTCATTTTAGACGCTTCTTCTAAAGCGACTGACAGTGTGTGATTACAGTGGGGACTCTGAGTTTCAAACCAAATACCTTTACCGCTAGTCCGACCCGCCCCCCCCCACTCTCTCGTTGATGTCTGCATCCATCTTTTCCCTTCCAGCTGTACCAACATGGCGTCCACCAGCCGGTGTGGGCGGTGACGGCAGAGAACGCAGAGTCGTTCCGGCTCTCCTTCCGGCGGTTCTTCAGGTGGGGAGCGCTCGGTGAGCAGGGTGGAGTCCAGCTGGCGGACGGAGGCTGGCTGGTCCCCCGGGACGACTGGACCCTGGGCAAAGAGGAGTTCTACAGGTACGCACCCTAACTTGACCTCTGACCCTTCCCCCCCTGGATGGGTGATGATGTATTTTTGATTCGTTGTTTGATGATGAACATTCGAACAAACTTGGGGTTAGATTTTGGATCGAAGCTGAAACAGACAACCTAATGATTCGTACCCACATGCAAACTACTATTTATATAACTAGAATGTTGTGATTCACATTCGTTCACTTGGACATTGTTATTATGGGCAGAAGTTGCTTTAGAATAGGTTTAAAATGATGTGCGGGGAAGAGGATGAAGTTTAGGGCTACAAGCATTTACAGACCATAAAACTCCACAGTTGAGAACCACAGCAATAGAAGACATCCTTTCCCTAACCCTGTTTCTGTGGTCCTGGGTCCCCAGGGCTCTCTGTGACAGCCCGGGGGTTGACGTGAAGCTGCTGAGCCAGGAGTGGGTGTACAACCACTACCGCTGGGTGGTCTGGAAGCTGGCCTCCATGGAGAGATCCTTCCCTGCGACCATGGCTAGCCTCTGGCTGAACCCAGAACAGATTCTCCTCCAGCTCAAATACCGGTATGCTACACTTTGATGCTAGCTTCTAAACAGCCTATGGCTAATTGGCTGTCACATTTTAAAAACATAAGCCTTTTTTAGAAATGCTTAACCCTTCTTGTAAAAGTATAAGAAGAATAGGTTTTTGCACCCTGATTTAAATTTGTACAAGGTCTGGCCAATAAAACAATTCATTATCGTATCCTCATAGACTTTTGATCCATATCAATATAAAACATGTTCAATATATATCAATAAGAGACTGGAACACTGAATCAAGCAGCTGGGTTTGTTACACAAACACGGTTCTATACTATTACAAAAAATAATTCTCCATAATTTACAATACTTTTGTAATTTTCATTGTTGTATCGACATTAGAGTATTTGTCAATGAAGAACAGTCGAAGGTCATATTAAGTGTTAAACAGAAATGTTTAAATCCAGCATGGTAATTCCTAGTCTTTTTAGGTCATTAAAATTAATTAGCCTAGCCTAAAGCGCTAATTGAGACCTCAGAAGACCATTGACCCCGATGTCTTACTCAGTGCCTTTAGTAGTCTAACCTCCATGGTGTGTGTTGTTCTGTCGCAGCTACGACGTGGAGGTCGACCACAGCCGGCGCCCGGCCTTGCGGAAGATCACGGAGCGGGACGACACGGCCGCCAAGACCCTGGTCCTGTGTGTCTGTGGGGTGGTCCGCCCGGGACCGGACCCCCGCGGCCCCAATGAACCGGCCGACCAGCAGACCCCCAAGACCGAGTCCCACGCCCCTCCCCCGGGCATGGTGTGGCTGACGGACGGCTGGTACGCCATCAAAGCCCAGCTGGACCCCCCGCTAACGGCCATGCTTCAGCGTGGGGTTCTGGAGCCGGGAGGGAAGCTGGTGGTTTATGGAGCCGAGCTGGTGGGGTCCCAAGATGCCTGCTCCCCCCTGGAGGCCCCCGAGGGCCTCATGTTGAAGGTACCGTGGGGAGGAAGGGTAGTGTAGAGGCTAGGGGGTTTGACTGACGGATGATGATTCTGCAATGCCCTCAGTCCTCTTGTAGTCATCTTAGAGCTAGATGTCCTAACCCCGTCCTGCTCTTCAGCAGGCACCTTCAGCCAAAGGGAGTTCAGATACATGTCATTAAACAAGTAATTATTAATTGGAGGTGATAGACAAAGTAAATGTACACCCTATGACTAGAGACATCAACATATTCTGTCATCATTAGTTTTTGTCGGTTTTACCGTTATTTGTCGGGCCGAATTGATGACAAAGTATCCGGTGATCTTAATTCACATTGTTCGTAATCTTGCCAGCAGAAACCAGTGGTTTGTTGGTTGTAATTGAGTTTACATGCAGTTCAAGTTCTTTGGACCGATGACGATGAAGATGTTGGTGTTTTCCTCCAGATCGGGGCCAACAGCTGCAGACGGGCTCGTTGGGACGCTACGCTGGGCTTCCACCGTGACCCCCGACCCTTCCTGCTGCCCCTGTCCTCTCTGTACAGCACCGGGGGGGCGGTGGGCTGCGTGGACCTTCTCATACTCAGGAGCTACCCCATCCTGGTGGGTTCCTGCTCCCGCCTGGTCTGTCGGGTTCTGTCAGATGGCTACAGAACACGTTAGCGATGCATACGTTGTAACCGTCACCGATTATACCCCGATAATTACACCGATAATTACTAGGATTACTTGGATTTTCAGGAGAAACAACTTTCTTTCTCGGATTAATAAAAATATTATCCTAGCTTGTCTAGCTTGACCTTGACCTCCAGCCATGGAGTTTAGAAAATATTCAAATTAAAAAATTAAATTTGGCATCTGGTGGTGTCAGTGTATTGGTGGTATCAATTCTACAAACATTTGTATCATTAATAATCATAAAGAAATCCAAACAAACATTACTTATTTTTCAGTGGATGGAGAAGAAGCAAGATGGCGGCTTTGTGTTCCGTAGTGGGCGAGCAGAAGAGCGCGAGGTTCGGAGGTTCGACGACCACAACAATAAAACCATGGAGGCCCTTTACGCCAAGATCCAGGCGGACATCCAGAGAGAGGACAAAGGTACTGCTGGGGCTGGGAACCGTACCCAAATACTGCTTAGGTAGCGACTGAAACACTTAGGTTCGACCAAGAGATAAAACCCGTCCCAGCGTTTGGTACTGGTATTTTGTTTTTAATGAGAGTTAACAACTGGTCTAGACGGGTCATACTAAAAACCCTGACTACTTGTTGGCCTCACGTCAGGTTACTTGCCCACACAGTAGCCTAGGTAACTGCATGCTAGTGCTACTTGTAAACTGCGGTGCATGTTGTACCATGATATTGCATGTGTGATGGAGAGGTTCAAATTAAAATCGTCTGGACTGGACTTCTTGGGGACTGTATGGGACAATGGTTTTATTGGTTTCCCTGGTGTGGTCTTGGGCTGGAGGAGTGGAGGGGACTATAGTTTTATTGGTTTTCGTGGTTTAGTCCTCGGGTGCTTTGGACTGGTTTTCCTGGAGAGGGTTGTAGGGGATCTGTTCTGACCGGTTGGGGGCCTTAACAGGTAAGGACCCGCCGGGTAGAAGGAGGAGGACTCTGAGGCAGAAGGACGTGGAGGAGCTGAGAGATGGAGAGGAGCTTTATGAAGCGGTTGAGAATGACCCTGCTTACCTGGAGGTACACACACACACACACACACACACACACACACACACACACACACACACACACACACACACACACACACACA
>JAOPUD010000055.1:2009103-2024719 GCA_027122715.1 Trisopterus minutus
GTGTGTGTGTGTGTGTGTGTGTGTGTGTGTGTGTGTGTGTGTGTGTGTGTGTGTGTGTGTGTGTGTGTGTTGGAGGGGAGGGGGTCGTGTGGTAAAGAGGGGTTGCAGGACTGGGGAACTAGAGAGGGAGGGAGGGAGAGAGAGAGTGAGAGAGAAAGGGGTCTGCTGCTCTCAGACTATAGGAAGCCCTTGGAGAGGAACGAGCGCTGTGTCAGGAGGACGATGACAATTGGTGGAGACAATGTCTGATGACGTTCTGATTGGTCAAGATAACCGTCTATTCTGGGAAGGTTATGGGAATTCCAGATCTGAAGGATGAGAATATCCCGTAAGTAGTGTTACTAGAATACATGCAGTTTACTGTCCATCTCCTCCTCCTCTCCATATACCGTATACCTGAAGTCTTGTTTGTTGTTACTGTAGACTTCTATGCCTTTCTAAAAACATACCTTACTTCCTGAATACCTCTGAATTATTGAAGACTTCAATGAGTTATTGAAGACTTATCTTAGTTACTGAAGGCGTATATGAGTTACTGACCTTAACAACACTGTACGGTATAGGCGGGTGTAGTGCTACAAACAGAGTGGAATTCCCAGCTCCTGTTACCAGTTACCAGTTACCCTGTACGAGAGTGGGGGGGGGAGGGAGGGAGGGAGGAAGAGAGAGAGAGAGAGAGAAAGAGAGAGAGAGAGGGAGTTTATTCTACTGACGTGCCAGTGGAATAAAAGAGCTGCCGTTATTCCCCTGGCTCAGGGGGCGGAGCCTGGGCTCACCTTGGCCAGGTAGAGTAGAGTGCTAGCGAGTGGGAACACACACACATGTTGACTCACACACTCTAATCTCCACGCCAGGTCACAGGAGTCAACAGTAGCATTCTGGCGCTCAAGGACGAACAGCAAACTGTTAATATTTATTCAGTGGACCAAAGTCAATCTTTATTGATTCCGTTTTTTCGGCAACACACACAGAGGGTGTAGCGGCAGAGGTGAGTTCCATTGTGCGTGTTTTAAAAGACCTAATGGTTCACAAATGCTGGTGTTTTGCATTGAGCTTGGATGGGATCAGAAGAGTTGGTGTGTAGCACATTGCATTATGGAGGTTGTATTAGCGCTGGATGATGGTATTGGAGATATAGACTTGGGAAGAGAGGTTATAGGTGTTTAGGATCTTGATTGTGGAGGATCTGGATGTGGTTTTAATATTTCTGGAACATCTGCGTTTGTGGACCATGAGCAAAAACCTTGAGCGGGTTTATGAGAGGCAAGCAGCCGTGAGAGGTCTGTCAACTGTCGGCTTTTGGGATTTAGCACATTTTCACGCTAGATTTGGTTGAAGAATGTTGAGTCAATATGTTATGTTAGACTATTGTTAGGCTTCCCAAGATAACTTCTCTCTCTTTCTCTCACCTCGGTCAGAAGGAGTCTAGTCTAGTATGTTGTTTTCTTTATCTTCATTTAATCATCTGTGTATTTTTACAGGGAAATTCTTGATTAGAAATATGACTTGTTCATCCTAAAACAAAGCCGTGGTGTTTCCATTCATGAATACAGTTTTAGATATGAGATAGAATAAGAGATTATAATTGGATTAGTGTTTGACTAAATGATGCCGTGTGTGTTCTGTAAGTCGTCTTGATGTGTGTCTTCGTTCTCTGCCGCTGTGAAGCGGCCATGTGTGATGGCAGTCTGCCAGATGTCGGATAGATGGGTTCTAGCGTGTTAACGGCGACTCTATTAGCATTGAAGAAGGGCTGTGAGTGCGTCTGCTTCCCCTTCCTGTTCATTAGGGCGCCGAGCCCTGTAGCCATCTCAGATCTGTGCTGGACCGCAGACTCTCACATGGTGTCTTTATCCATGGGTAACTTCAGACCCACTACTTACATTAGAAGTTTTTGCTGATCAAGTGGTTAATGAAATATGCTTAAAATGGAATGTATCATCTACTTTATTAATCATAGAATGCTAAATAACTTAGAATGGTCATAACACATCACGTCATTTTTTACATAACCATAAAAAAACGTCTGAATATTTTATCTATTTATAGGTCTATATATATATATATATATATATATATATATAAAATAAATTAAGATTCAAGCTTTCTTTTGAGTTCAGACTGGGTGATATTGTTGTGCTATTGTGTCCCTGCTGAGGCAACAGACGCATTATAACGTGGTGTCCAGTTTCAATGCATTCTGGGATCTGTAGTAGAGTAGAGAGTTGACTGGACAGCTGGCCTTGGGGGGCACTGGGCACATCAAGGACCACCCTCTATCCCCCCTTTGGGCTTTGATCCCAACAAAAGGGGGGGGGGGTTGGTTGTAGGGGGTCTCGCTTCATGAATGGGGAATGAATGTTAAACTCCTCCCTGATACCCCTCCTGACCAGTGTTGATGAATACATATTTAATAAAGAATTCAACCCAGTGATGTGTGAATTGTGTAGGCCAAGGGACCGGAGGGGTTTGTCAGGCTGCCTTTAATGGGTCATCCTGCATACGTAACGAATAGTGCGACCACGGCATACTTTAAACACTTTAAACCAATGGTGAAACAGTTGTAGGTCGAGGCCAATATCAACGACGCAGTTACGTTCTGTTGCTATTGGCATCTGAAGCAGTTCTGTTTTATGGGGGCACACAGTGCCTCATCGTTAAATGGGGCTGATTTTGAAGCAATGTCACATTCAATATCACATTCAATCTCCCATTCAATCACCGTTACACGAGCAGACAGCCGCAGAGGTTTCCTTTATTAGAAAGGCATCTGTGTGGATTCTCTGTGGCGTGGAATGAGTGTTTGCGGGCGACGGTGAGCTGTGTGTATAGTACAGCCGACGTGCTGAGTCTGTTCGATGTCTGCGATGACGGGCGCTTGGCTGCGGTCCTGCATTCTAAACTGCTGGCTCCAGACTTACGTGACACAGAGCCTTACGTAAGGTATCATGTTCCTCTATGAGAACCGGGGTGGGGGGGGGGGGGCAGTTCCTAGAATGCAGACTTCCTCCGGGCGGAGAGGGAGATGGGGGTAGGGGGGTGTTTACTTCTAACTATGGCTTTATTTCCCCTTTGACTATTCAGCCATTTAGCAGACGCCTCATCCACGCTGACGCTTTTTGTGTTAATGGAGCAGGTCGGGCGTGGCTCGGGGTGTTTGGCTTAGGGGGCAAAGCATCTAATAGGCTACCCCTAAAATTACTGATCAAGGTTTGGGTGTTAAAGGGCTTACGAGTAAGGTTTAAGGCGTTCAAATGGTTCTGTCTTGTTTCCTCAGTGAAATTTAACCCGGCTCTTCCTCTTCTTCTTGTGTTTCAGAAATCGAGGCGAAGGAAGCGTGTGATTGGCTACGAGCGGCGGGGTTCCCTCAGTACGCTCAGCTTTTTGAGGGTAATTAAACATGCAGAACTACAATACAATACCTGACATCTACCATATACACTTTAAAGTGAAATTACAAATATGTATGTCTGTAATACATAATGATATGGATAGCTTCAAATAGCACCAATCCCATAAATTATGTCATCCTATGCCTGATATATTGTATTCCAATCTTGTGCTTTACTAGTAGTTACTCCAGTGGGTGTGGAACAATAAGTAGGGGGGGGAACCAGGACTAATATTTGTGGATTTCAGAGGGGGAGGGAATTGAAGAGCTGTCACAGCAGACTTTTGACACGACCCCCGCGTGCTGGCTTTAGCTGCTGGTTGTTATTGAGTGAGCGCTGGCAACCGCAACAAGTGGGAGGGGCCATGTTTAGACAAAAGGCGGTTGCCGCAATGTTTTCGTTGTTTAAACATTTGAGTAAATGTTTGCAACCGATAGAGGCACGAATCTTGTACATCCGTACTTTAATGAACTACTGGTAACTACCATCTATAAACTTTTGGTATTACCATAAACTGCCATGACTAACATAGTAGACCATTATAACTACCATGCACTTGCCTAATTTAGCTAGCTAGCATAACTACTGTTAAATGCCAAAACTATTACAATATACTATAAAATAGTATACATTTCAACATACCTTCTATCACCTAATATAACTGCTATAAATGAACCTTAGACTACCATAGACTAGCCATTAACTAATATAACGTTCCTTAATAATGATCTATCTATGGAGGCCAACTAAACAGTAATTTATACTATCATACCAAAATACCCTACTGTTACAGAAATAAGCATTGATGGTTTTAGTAATACATCCAGGGAGAGGGTAAATAGCATTACTTGTTTTGGTGCTATTAAAAACAGAGCATGTGATGCTCCACAACCAGTCCACCCTAGGGGGAATAAAGGATTAATTAAAGAAAGATATGGCTAATTTGGATAAATACTGTTAAATATAAAGGTCAACACGGGATAAGAGATCTATTTAAAGTGTTTGGAAATTTGGATTGCCGTTTCAACTCCCACTGTCTATTGGGACTTCAAAACCGCTCTGTACAGTTTCCATGGAGCCACAGAACACGTGTGAAATGTTTCCGACCAGAACCTCCGTCTCTGAGAGGCCTCTGTGCTCTGTGTTCTGAACCAGGCCCCGAGCTAAGGCTCTCTCACACTCAGCGCTAGCAAACAGACCAGAAGAAGACAGCCTTTTCTTTTTAAGTCCTTATCTTCCCCCAAGATCCACTTTCCCTGTAAACATCCACCGGACTAAAAATAGGCCCTCCTAGGACATTTAAAATATGATTTATAATAGTTTAAACAAGCCCGGCTCCTCAAGTGTTCAGCAGGCTTTAGTTGTTACTTTTATAAACATGTTGAGTCAAGACGAGGGAATGAGAGAATACTTTATAGTAATCTAAATGAACTCACCACTCGGGTTGTTGTTATGATATGGAAGTTATGGACAGAGACCACTGTGTATCATTTTAGCAACACTTATTTGTGCTCCTTTATTTATATATTAAAGTTATGTTTCTTAAATATGTATTTTGATAATATTTTATATGCAAAAAAAAATGGAACAAACTGCTCAGACTTTGCTCATAATTTCCAACTGACATTTATGAGTGACAGCTGAATTTGTCTGTGACAAATACGTCTCCTGTCTTCGAGCAGGTAGGGCCACGTCTGTCAGTCACGCTTAAAACCAAAAAGCACACAACTTTTTACGACAGCAGAATGTCCCGGAATGCTGGATGCGGAGGGTCTGGATCTGGTTTGCAGGGAGAGAGTTATGTAAGAGGAGGGGGCGCATAGCCAGCGCACAACGTCATGCTCACACAAGTCTCAACGCTGACATGAGGGCAAATCCTGTCTCTTCTCATTAACGTTACAGCGGCCCAAAAAAATAAACTTTAACCATCCACAGTGCTGGAAGTCTGCCGTATTTCACTGCTCTTGTGGAAAAACGTTGTTCCAAGTTTTATATTCATCTTGGTAACATCAACATCTGGTCCTACTTTGTTTTCTGTGCAACTGTCAAAATTACTGAATCTGAGTCTAATTTCATACTGGTTTGAAGTTTATCAGTCATGTGCACATCCGTAGAAAAACAAGCAGCAGTCATTTTTGGCAAAGCAATTTCAGGCTCATCAACACTGCAAAACAAGCAAGAATCTAAAAAATAAAATAATAAATGTAAAACAGATCTGTTTTTTTATCATAGGGACCGTAACATGATGGGAAAAGATGTCCTTTATTAATTCTAGGAAGGAAATATAGATATCAGAGCAGAATGGGTTGTATCAATTAAAATTTGTTAAATATTATTTTGTGTGCAGTGTTTGACGTTTCTTCAGGACAATACAATATATATTAACTTATCTTATCTGTCTTATCTTATCATATAAAAAGTACAAAAAATAAAAACAGAAAAAATACAACATATGACTACAATATATATGAATGCACTATAAAAACAGTACTTTATGTATAATGCTATTTCTATATGTGTGTTCTCCCCAGACTCACAGTTCCCAATAGACATCAGTCCAGTGAAGAGAGACCATGACTTCCTAGAAAAGGACCTGGTGGAACCCCTTTGCAGGTGAGACGCTGACTCAGGCCCCGTCCACATGGGCGAAAATTATCAGTTTTTCTTTGATGCGTTTCTGTACTATCTCCGTAAAGACGGACTTGTGGAGTCGTACCCAGCTGGTTAACATGAAACCGCATTGATCCGTTTCTATCTGAATCGACCCTTGGACCTGGTTTCAGAAAAGTGTGTTTCTGGGCACCGGATCTGGAGGGTTGGCCCAAACGTTCAAGACTTATGCAGTTTCACCAAAAAATCTGCTCCGTGTGGATGGGGCCTCAGTCCTCTCATTTTCTGGGCCCCGCCCACTTTAACAAAAGCATCTGAGATTCAGGGTCTTCTGTCATAGGCTGGAGTAGTGCTCGGCCTGAAATGGAAAAACTTATGTAATGGCTGAACCCATAGTGACCAACAGAAAACCACACAGTGACTCCTGTAGAAACTGTCTTTCAGGTATATTCATGGATTCATGTCATGCCACCAGGTGTGGGTGTGATTAACTGGTACAAGCCACAGGGATGGAATGATTTTCAAAGGGCTTGTACCAGCTAATCACACCCATACCTGGTGTCATGACATGAGCTTTTTAAAGCAACGTCCATAAATATCAGCTCTAAATTCTACAACAGACAAACTCACTTGCAGAATTGTTTTCATGCGGATTGGTTGAGGAGATCGTAATTGGTTTAGGTTGGATGAAATCCTGCTCCGTATCTGAAGACGGCTCAGACGGTTGAGACTTCAGGCTAGCCTTTAGTTGGCAGACTCTTCAGATCAAAGAGCAGGAGGATGATATCGGCTGGGGTTAGCTCGAGATTGACGTCCCCCCTTGTTGCTTATCTCTGAGTCACATCAAGACAACAGGCTGGCAGACTGGCAGCTGGTAACCTTTACGGAGACGAGACAAAACCATAATGAAAAGCCTTTTATGTATAAGCATGAAGCTGGAATGTACAGGGTACACGTTGTTGTTGAAATAGGATAGCTGGTAGTCTAACAGACCGGACACGGTGTACTATTACAGTTGTTTTCGTAACAAAGAAACACAATAGGGGCAGGATAGTGTCGTGGTGATGAAGCTGTATGACTCCCTGACTGAATGTTCTGGGTTCGATTCCCCAATGTCCTGAGCAGTGGCGGTGGGTCAATAGAGGGCGCTAGGGCGCCGCCGCTCCATGAAATAGTCACTCGAATATATCTGCCAACTATGAGGAACCATTAAAAATACGAAATAAATACATCGTGTTAATCCTCGTTTAATTGTTTGATAGACCATACTTGCCTGGCCAGCATCCATTTAAATGCATCTGAATGTAAATTCTTTGGGCTACGCTTGTTATTGGTCAATCAAAATAAAGCCCTCCTTCAAGTCATGGGCACCGGCCACGATGAAGTCCATGTGAGCTCGCAAACTTTTTGCTGTCCATCAGCCAGAGATAGCTTTTCATTGGCGCATGAGCATTCCATCTCGGGTCACAATGTTGTGCGCCCCAGACCAATGGCGTTGTTTTTCATATTTTTTATCACCACATGATTGGACAAATCAGCTACTTCCCTCAGCAGCATTGACTTGAGCTCATTCATTGGTTCCCCGTGAACCAATAGGAACGTGTTGTATCGGACCCTTACTGTTCAGCATAGTTTTGGTATTTGGTTGAGATGTACTGAAACCACATGCGGCACAGTTAAGTCCTGAACTGAAGTTATCGGACTGTTACTTATTAATGACTTATCACAATGGCACGTTGCACCATTAGGCTGTTTGTTTACATTATTAATTCAAATGAAGTCATTTAAATGAATATCATCTTCATCTTTATCTTCTTCATTACGAAAACATGTATCGTCGTTAATATTCCCCATTAGAAATCAGTAAAAAGCATATCGCATATAGGTATCTGATCTTTGTGTTACAGAAGTTCTTCTGTAGGGCTGTCCTCTGCCCTACAGCAACGATGCAATCAAGACACAAGGTGGTCTGGCTCAGGTCTTTTGTCCATAGAAAAGGCCTTAATCTGCCTCTAATTTAGCAAATAGTGGCCATGTCATTATAGTCCCACAAATAAGGCCCTCATTTGTCCTGGATCTCCTCTCTGGCTGGAGCCACTTCCTCCATGCCCTCATCCTTCCCCCAGGTTTCCAGGCGGTTCTTCAGGCCTATTTTCAGGCCTTAGGTCCATTTGTTCCACATTCTCTGATCAGCCGCAGACCTCTAATCACTAGGTCCCTTTCCCCTGCCTGCTCTCCTTTTGTTTATAGAGAAGATATTTAGAATGTCCACCAGTAGGTGGGGGGGGTTGGGGGGTGGACCAGAACTGAAAAGATTTTTGTTTAGATTTCTTTGTGACGGTAACAGCCAAGACCAACTGCCAACAGTTTCTATTTCATAAGTCTGAGTGGCCATTTCCACACAGTGTATCCATTTCCCTGTAGAATTACTCATCGCAGGCCCTCTATGTAGGCCAAGTATTAACTCACTCTTAATTATTTCTCAAAAAATGAATTCAGCAGTAAAATGATGTTCTGGAAAGTATTTTTAGTGTTTAGGGGAAAAAGGAGGCGTAAACATTTAGGAAATAACATCACTGAGCCTGTGAATAGCTGGAGCGTAAATATAGACTGCCGCACAGCCTATTAGCATGGCATGAGGAATTGCTCCTGCTGAAACCCACCACGGACCACCCTTCCACCGCCACAATCAATTAACGGTAATGGGCAGCGAGCGGTCCCAGAGATCGGACACCAGCGGCGGTCCTGCAGCTGAGGTCTGGTCTGTGGTGTGCAGTGGAAACTCATCTGTTTTCCTACAACCAGCTCCACTTCAGCTACGCTTGTCAGTACCATTTGTCTCCCCGGCGAACTGACAGGGATATTTCTAACAGTGTCTTATCGTTTTCTTATTTTCTGTGGCAGATGAACGGCAAGGTGGACTCAAGTGGATTATTCTTATTAAGGGTTTGATCGATGGATTTAACTTTTATCTTTTAAATGTTTGTTTTAATTTTTTTTCCAGGCGTCTGATCACCTTGAACAAGTGTGCCTCTATGAAACTTGATGTTAATCTCCCAAGGAAGAAGGTAAGAGTCAACAGTTTGCTCTTTTCAGCCGCCAAACAAAATAGAATAAGAAAAAAAAAAAGAATATACTTAAATTAATTAGATTAAAAATCTTAACCAAATGTATGGGTCAGCAACTGGTGACACAGGTGTCTGACTTCCATTGTGTTACTTATAATGTTCTTGACATCAAACTCCTTTGGTCCTTCAACAAATATTTGATCATTCATAGGATTATCCTGAGCTAGCCCAGTACTTGAAACTACAGATAATCCTCCTGAATCCTGTCCAGCCACATTCTGTGCTACCTGAGAGTGTAGCATTGTGTCTATAGCTCCTGAAATATACCCTACTATATTCAAGATGTTTGTTGGGTCTATCTGGGTGGAAACTATGTATGGGATTCAGGTGTCTGGGATTATATCACTGCAGTAAAGTAAGGGGTTCATCTCAGTGTTTCAATTCAGAACAGACACATCCCCAGGCAATCTGCTTGCAAAAGGTGTAGCGTATGTGAATCTCAGCACATTCCAATTCACCCACACCTTGCAAACATCAGCATCAAAAGCAGTGTATACGGCAGTAAAACCCAAAGCACAAACCCCCATTTGAAGGATTAATGCATAAATAAAAGGAACAAAGGGAATATAACTGTAAATGACTGCTGAACCTGACTGAGTGTGATGATAAAAATGTCAAACATAAATAAAACATAGATGAGGACAGTGGCAATTTTTTATTTTTGCAATTTGCTGCTGTAACACCTGAATTTCCCCCCCTGGTTAATTGAATGTGTGTCATTCTTCTCCGGTGGTGTCCCCCAGAGTGAAGATTCTGACGAGGAGGACGTGTTCGCCATCAGCGATCGATGGACCTTTGAGTGGACCAGCCGCAGATGGTCCCGCCTTCAGGACATAGACGGTTTCCTCGGCAACCAGGGGGAGGGGCTTCCTAACGGCGGGGGCGGGGCTCCCCTGAAAGCGGCCACCAGCAGCGAGAGCGTCCTGACCGACCTGAGCGAGCCCGAGGTGTCGTCGCTGCACAGCGAGAGCAGCGGGGGCAGCGCCCCACGCGGCGGGCTCAGCACCGAGGACTCGGACGGCTCCAACCAGACCGGCTCCGACTCGGCCGCCATGCCGGACCCCACCTCCGTCGTCGGCCTCTCCCACATCCCCAGGGACGGCACTTGCTACGGCTCCCTGCCCCGGAGGCACGCCCGGCTGGGGCGCACGCGCGCCAAGGACTTCCTCAAGCGCATGGAGACCCTGCGGTCCCGCGGGGCACTGGCCAGCAGCCGCAAGACGCCGTCGATAGGCGCCCCTGTCCTGCAGGACAACAACGCGCCGGGGCTAAAGAACGTCCGATGTGTGGAGATCGTCAACGGGGAGACGTTGCCGTCCCCGCCGCCGCCGCCGCCGCCACCGCCTCCGCCCTCGGGGGTGGGGATCCGGACGGCGACCTCGCAGTCGACCAGCGAGGGCAGCAGCTGCGCCTCCAGCGGCAGCGCGGGGAGCACCCCCAGCCTGAAGGAGCGCAAGGCCCAGCGGGCGGACCACAAGCGCAGCGGCATGTACCTCGAGGACCTGGACATCTTCTCGGCCGGCCAGGTGAAGAGGGTCTCGGAGCAGAACCGCCGCAACGAGTTCTGCTCCCACGAGGACCTGGTGGTCCACATCCCCAAGGACCACAAGCCCGGGACCTTCCCCAAAGCCCTGTCCATTGAGAGCCTATCGCCGACGTTCACCGCCGCCGTGATCCCCAACGGCAAAGGCACCCCGACGAGCAGGCACGCGGGCGGGGCACGCCTGGACTCCCCGGCGGCCGCCCCCAGCGCCAAGGAGCCGCGGCCCATGACACAGTGCTGCTCCCGGGGCAGCCGCATCAGCGTGTACGACAACGTCCCCGGGTCCCATCTGTACGCCAGCACGGGAGACCTGATCGACATGGAGAAGGAGGACCTCTTCCCCCACCTGGACGACATCCTGCTCCACGTCAACGGCCTGCAGCAGATCGTGGACCGATGGTCCCAGAACGTGCTCCCCGCGGGCGAGGTGAAGACCCAGGGAGTCAGGGGAGGGGAGGCCGGCTCGGGGCTCCAGTCCTCGTCCAGTCGGATCACGCTGGACTTTGAGGGGAGCGCGGCGACGGAGGGCCAGCGTACGCCCAGCAACGGAGACCGGGGCCAGGTGTCGCTGGCAGAGCTGGACGGGACCCAGGTCAGGGAGAGGAGGGACTCTGGGGTCGGGGCGTCGTTGACCAGGCCCAAACGGTAAGCGCCACACACTGGATTGAGAACATTATGCTGAAGAGTGACGGGGCGGAAGCCTAATACAATAGGTGGCTGTGGATATCTGTTGGCACAATTTGTGTTTAAGAATGATCACTTAATGAATCAATAGTCAAATCACTTTGCACAATGATCCAATAAGAAAGAGCTGTTGATTGATCCATAAGAATAATATTCCCTTGTATGTTATAGCTTCTCTCCTTTTGTTCCCTCCCTGCAGGTTACGATGGCCGAGCTTCCAGATAGCCAATCGGCTCAGCCTCTCAGTGGCATCCCTGCAGATCACCAACCAATCAGCAGGCCAGCTGAGTCTGCTGCAGAAGTTCTCTCTGCTACGCCTGACGGCCACCATGGAGAAATACTCCATGTCCAACCGCCACGGCTGGACCTGGTGAGACACCTGGCCAATCAGAAATAGCTAAATGACCAAAAAAAACCTCACATTAGATGAAGTCGAGGAGTAATAAGTAATAGAGTAAATAACTTTTACCAGAGACGTCGAGGTGATTTTTTGTCTCAGGTATCTGTCTCAGCCGCCTACTTATTGTGTGTCCAAGCTTTTCATGACATGGTTTGTGGGCTGGGCTGCTTCCTCGCAGGTCCGTACCTAAGTTCATGAAGCGGATGAAGGTACCCGACTACAAAGACAAGAACGTGTTTGGCGTTCCCCTCATCGTGCACGTGCAGCGGTCGGGTCAGCCACTGCCCCTCAGCCTGCAGCAGGCCTTGCGGTACCTGAGAAGCCAGTGTCTCGACCAGGTCAGTGGCCCTGTGGCGTCCCTGGGAGGGGAAAGCCCAGACCTGCACTAAAATTCAATTTTTGCCATTTTTTTCCACTTGGAAGACACTTCCAAATCTATTCTAAAAGGGCATTTTATCATCTGAGGAGTCATTTCATTATCTCGATTCTTAAAATACCCCAACGAACCAGCATTCCATTGTAGGGGTCTTCCCTTACACATAGCACATTAAAACAAGTTATACCAGCTTTCAGGACGAAAAATAGCTGTCTGAACTTCTCCTTGAAAGACCTCTTATTATAATTATTATAAGACATCAAATTATTGTTTGGAGCGTGAAACTAACCGTCTCACTGTTCATAGCCAGTATGCTAATAGATGAGGTGTTAAGCTAGTCACCATGCGTTTGTCACCATGCACCAGTGTATCAAGGATGATTCTACCGTCATGTTCTGTCATTCTGTGTCATGTGTCAAAACCAACAGGCGTGCGCTAGTTAAGAGCGTGATTCCACGACCCACAGCGGGGCTAGCTTGTCCCGCTAACCAGCTCTGTTTGGTCTTCCAGGTGGGCTTGTTTCGTAAGTCGGGGGTGAAGTCTCGGATCCAGGCTCTGCGGCAGATGACTGAGAACTCCCCGGACAACGTCGACTACCAGGACCAGTCGGCCTACGACGTGGCCGACATGGTCAAGCAGTTCTTCAGAGACCTCCCGGAACCGCTGCTGACCAGCAAGCTGGGAGAGACCTTCCTCCATATCTACCAGTGTGAGTGTCCGGAGTCAGAATTGCTCAGAGTCATTGTCATTGCTCAGAGTCAGAATTGTGAAACATGTGGACAAAGCACAAGCAAACTCTGACCCCGGCTCGCAATCTTTGTGTTGCCCAACCAGCGTTGCTCATGCGCTGTAGACCTTGTTGTTTACACTTTAGTCAAAAGAAGCAGATGCTTTTATTTGTTTATTTGTTTTCATACGTGTACTACATAAGGAGGTTAGGGCATCTCGCTGAAGGATGCCTACAGGTGTACAGTGGACTTTGGGGTTTGAGCACAGAACCTTTCATCTGTGACTAGTTATCCCCCTGTGTAGTTAATTGTCTTCCTGTGTTGTGTGAGACGGTCCGGCTTTAACTGTCTTTCCCCCCCCGTGTCCTCCCAGATGTCTCCAAGGACCAGCGGCTGCAGGCTGTCCAGGCGGCCATCATGCTGATGTCGGACGAGAACCGCGAGGTGCTGCAGACACTGCTCTGCTTCCTCAGCGATGTCACTTCCTCCGTGGAGGAGAACCAGATGACCCCCATGAACATCGCCGTGTGCCTGGCCCCCTCCCTCTTCCACCTCAACCTCCTGAAGAAGGACAACCCCTCCCCCCGGTAAGATAAAGCCCCCCCCCCCCAACCCTAACCCCCTGTCAGACCCCCCCCAAAACAGCCCAGTAGTGCTTCATCCTGCCAGGGCGGAGACAGACCCCTCCCAGCTCCATCACTCCCACTCATCCCTGCTTTGTTGGTGAGCGACCCAGAGGTATCGCGTGTGTATATCGTACTACAACCTCCAGCCAGTGTTAAAACCCACCTTCATAATGACCCCCACCTCCACGCCACCAAGCGGATATATAAACCGGGTTGTGTGTTTGAGGTTTAAGGGGGACGTGTTTTCACAGACTCTGTTTTGAAGAGCGCCAGGACTTTATGAGGCCAGGCTGGGTCAGGCCAGCAGGGCTGATGGACCATGTAGTGATGGTCTCTGGGAGCATCAAAGCCCTGCCCTGCTGTGAGCTGGGGGCTTGGGGACAGGAGATGGGGTGTTTAGGAAGGCGACAGACCCTGCTTTAATTTAACGCAAGTGTGCTGTCCTGTTTATGAGCTAAACTGGGATGCAGACGCTTTCCTGGGGCTGGCGTTGTGCAGGACTTGTTTTGTTTATTCCCTTATGTGTTTTGGAAGCTTTCCCTTCAGGCTGTAACTGTGATTAAGGACAACATGTATCTGGGGTAAAGGACGTACTTTAGGTGTGATGAAGAACGGACAAAATGTGCAAAAGGATAAGACTGCCACTGTGATAAAGGACAGACTAGCTGTTATGAACTGTTTAATTTTGAAGGCAGTCATTCTGTTTTCGGTTATCTTCAACGTTGCAAAATCGTGATGCATGTGAATCAATATAATAAGAAGAAAACATTGATTCATTGACTTTCAAATGTGATGAGACGCTATGATTGGATTTATCTTCAGCTGACCCTAACCCAGTGACCTTAGTGGTCATGTAAACAGCGATGAGTATATTAATAACGACTGGTTTGGCTCTGGGTTTGGCTGTGCTTGTAAACGTGCTGGCTGATGAAGGGACATCTAAGTGAAGGTTGGCCTGCTTGTCTCCAGGGCCATGCAGAAGAAGTACGCCACGGGCCGACCGGACCAGAAGGACCTGAACGAGAACCTGGCGGCGACGCAGGGCCTCGCTCACATGATCACAGAGTGCAACCGTCTGTTCGAGGTACCACAGCACTCACTCTTCATATGAAGGTTTATTATCAAGAGAGACTTACAGTGAATTCAGATAGAGGTCATGCATAGTCATTTGATCCAAAGTGACTTTACAGAACATTTTGTATGCAGGAAGGTTATTAAGTGGCAGGCTGAGAATATACAGAAGAAAAACACAACAATATAAGTACGGAGGCTAACATCTTACAAAGAAGCACATTGCTGCCCCCTTAAGTTACTTTTAACCACAGGGTAATAAGTACAATCAGAGCATGCAATCAAAATTGAAGTATTTGTAAAAAGTTCAAGTAGTTTGGAAGCAGCTGGACAGAGTGCAGAGTTGCTGAGAATCAGTGCACAGCAAAGACACTCCCTGGATCCTGGATGAGGTCTCAACCCCCCCACTCTCCGTGCGTCCCGGCAGATCCCCCACGAGATGGTCACCCAGTCCCGTAACTCCTACGTGGAGGCGGACCTCCACGCGCCCACCCTCAGCGAGCTGTGCCGGCAGCTGGAGGAGGACGACGGGACCCTGCCCACCCACATGGAGACGCGGCTGCAGAGCCTGCTGCGGGAGGCCCGCGAGAGGTCCAAGTACTGGGTCTCCTGCAGCAGCGCGGACAACACGGAGCTCTACTACAAGAAGGTAGGAGGAGCTTTAGGGTCGGCCCCCGGTGGGAATGGCGGGGGCGTCGCAAGAACGTAGCAGAAATTAAATGAGAATAAAGACGATGCATAAATCAAACCATTACATAGATAAACGTTTAAAAACATGTATCGGATTTTTGATGCATCTCTTCTGGTTGCATATGTCTGATATGTGTAATACACAACAAACTACAAAAAAATGACATCATCACAATTAATATTTCAGCACTTCAGACTGGGTCCAAGAAACTATTCTAGAGAAAAGAATACGTTTTCTAGCTCATTAACGGTGTTTTTGCTGGGTGTGGCCTCTCTTTTTCTATCTCTTACTCTCACTCTCACTCTCCCTCTCTCTCTCTCTCTCTCTCTCTCTCTCTCTCTCTCTCTCTCCCCACCCCCTCTCTCTC
>JAOPUD010000055.1:2260743-2281393 GCA_027122715.1 Trisopterus minutus
CCGAGGCCTAGCACAACTATGCTACGCCACTGCAGCTAGCGCTACTGTTGCTAAAATAATTACAGCCTGCACTGGATGATAAAACTGAAAAGATCTATGCATTACCAATCACATGATTTCCAATAGCGTATCTACAAATAGCCTACATTGCTACTGAAAAGGAAATGGCAAGTGTAATGTTATATGGAGATAATGAAATGTTTATGCTAAATATATAATATTTAAAATGTATATATTTTTCTAATATTGTTTTGGAGGTTGGGGGGGGTCCCGGCATTCTGTGAGGAGGCCCAAAACTCCTAGGTACATCCCTGCCCACAGTAAATATAAAGGTCAACACAAGCTTCCAGTTTTTGTCAAGATTCATTTTGTACCCCCCACTTAAAAAGACAAAAAACTGTGGTGAAGTATTTTTCGTTATTACACGGCTCTTCTCAATGCTGTGACATGCTCCGTTCACTTGCATGGGCCTTCCCGACTTCCGGTGGTGAATTATTTTTCAATAATGACCGCTGCTAAGCATATAATGACTGCTGTTAAGGAAAGTGAATTTTTTCACGCCTCTCGTATCACTCCGCAAGTAGTCCGGTAACTTATCCACCCCAGTGTACTCGGTTGCTAAGCGAGGTCAACGTCTTTGGCAGACTATTTCTCTGCTGATCAACACTACGAATGGTAATTGTAGAAAGACACACCATGTGAAGTTATTTTTTCTTTTTTGCAAGTAGCCGTATAATAAGCAGGATAATGTATCGAACGTCGCCGGTCATTATTTCATATAATCATCATATGAAGACCGGCGTTCTATACATTATCCCTTACATAATTGACCATTGCAAAGCATATAATGACGGCTGTCAAGGAATTTTGATTTTTTACCTTTGATTTACATCTTACGTATCACTATGCAAGTAGTCCGGTAACTTATCAACCCCAGCGTATTTGGTTGCTAAGCAACGTCAACTTCTTTGGCTAACTATTTCTTTGGCAGACTTTTTCTCTGCGGATCAACACTGAGAATGGTAACAAATAAATTGTAAAAAGACACCTGTGATGTTATTTTTTCATTTTGGCAAGTAGCCGTGTAATTAGCGAATAATGTGTAGAACATCGGCCATTATCGAAAGTAAGCCCCACCTCCGCTACGTGTCGGTGTCTGGTTTGCCCTGTTGGCCCTTATTTTCCTGATAAATACTGTTCCGGCGTTCTTTACATTATTCCTTACTTATTCCACAGCTCTTCTCAATTCTGTGGAATGCACCATTCACTTGCATGGGCCTTCCCAACTTCCCATGGTGAATTATCTTTCGATTATTTTTATTTTCTTAATTGTCCATTGCTAAGCATATAATGACTGCTGTCAAGGAAAGTGGATTTTTTGCCACGTCTTTCATATCACTTCGCAGTAGTCCGGTAACTTATCAACCCCAGAGTATTCGGTTGCTATGCGACGTCAACATATTTGGCGGACTATTTCTCTGCTGATCAACACTACAAATGCTGGTAACATAAATTGTAAATATAATAATAATATAATATAATTATATAAATATATATATTTTTTTTTTTTTGGCAAGTAGTAGTTGCTGGTCATTCTCGCAAAAAAGCCCTTCACCAGATACATACAACGCTACACGTTGGTGTCCGCTTCACCCTGTCAGGGCTTATTTTCCCGATAATGATCGGCGTTCTATCTATAAATGATCCCTTACTTTTTTTGTATGAGCTGCCAGCCTGGCTTGGACAATGAATTAGGTACTAATACCAATACTCTTTGGCTGGGATGATGATGAGGCATCAGACAATCAAGTCATTTTAGCCTGAATATATAGGTCAAAAGCACCAGAGTAATTTGTTATCATGCTACCACAGTATCAGAGATCAGAGATAACAATCAGAGATAACCTGTTGAACTAAATGGATGCATTTTGCAGACCACTGCCACATGTAAAGGTGACATACAATATATATTGCTCACGATTTGCTGGTGCTGTGGCGAGTGTTTTTTTTCACTCAAGTGGTCGGCTGTTTTAACTCTTGCAATTGATGTTAGCCATAGCAACCAAGAAAGTAGCCTAACTTATCCACGGTTTGCGTTCGTAAGAGATAAGAGGCAGCAGAGAGAAAGGTCATGTTTCCCGAAGCTCTGCTAGGCAGTGGCAAAAACTACTGTTAAGTTCTTCAAGGAAAGTGATCGAATCCAAAGGAATAGCTTTAAAGAGACTTTATTTAGTATAAAGTATACTTTATACTTTATACTAACTACTATACTATCCACGTTGATTGGTGCATAGCTGAAATTGTCAGTGCATGCTTAAATTGGTTTAGGTCCTACCTACAAAATAGGAACTACTTTGTTTCCATTGGTGACTTTGTTTCAGAATCAACATATTACAACATATTACACAAATTCTTAAATCATTACATTGGCTCCGTGTATGTCAGATAATTGATTTTAAAATGATGTTGCTAACCTATAAATCCCTACATGGATTAGGGCCAAAATATTTAACTGATATGCTTCCACTACATAAGCCTTCTAGGCCACTAAGATCTTCTGAGACAAATCTGTTTATTATCCCCAGAGTCACCACGAAACATGGAAGCAGGATTTAGTTTAGTTTTATTTGTCTATGCAACAAAAAGCTGGAATAAAATCCCTGAGGATTTAAGACTTGCCCCAACTTTGACAGCTTTTAAAACAAGACTGAAGACTTGTTGTTTGCTTTAGCTTTCTGCTAAATCTTAAATCTACAATGCTCCATCAATTTTTTTTTAAATTACTAACTTTGCCTTAATTTTCTATTTTTACCAGAGAGATACATGATCTGATACCAGAGAGACTGGGTTAGAGTCCTAGAATCTGGGTTGGAGTCCCAGAGAAAGGACCAAGTTCCTTTAGGTCGGGTCGGAGTCCCGACGTGGGTAAGGACCAAGTTCCTTTAGGTCGGGTTGGAGTCCCGACGTGGGTAAGGACCAAGTTCCTTTAGGTCGAGTCGGAGTTCCGACATGGGTAAGGACCAAGTTCCTTTAGGTCGAGTCGGAGTTCCCACATGGGTAAGGACCAAGTTCCTTTAGGTCGAGTCGGAGTTCCGACATGGGTATCAGAGACTGTTGATCTTAAATACATTTCTAAAATGCTTTTTTTTAACTTTGCCTTTATTTTCTATCTATTTTACTTTTTTACTTTCTTTAATTGTATGACAATGTTTTTATGTGAAGCACTTTGAGTCTGCCTCGTGTATGAAAAGTGCTATATAAATAAAGTTGCCTTGCTTCCCCCACACACTTGCAGAGGATGCCACCTTTGCGTTGATGTCAAAGAGAATACTACAAAGCACTTCTAGGTCCCGAAAAGAACACCCCCTGCGTTCACTTTTCAGAAGACCCCCAAAAACAAAGGATATTAGTCCTGTTTCTTCGAAATGACAGTTCTATTTTATCAAGAGTGACAAAACAGGGTTAGGATTACGATCATAAAAGACATATAACCATGTTTAAAAATATATATATTGTGGGTTCATTACCCCTTTAAATTGAACAGCAGCTATTATAACTCTCCTTGGTTTGCAGTACCACAGTTGAAGCCAAGATATCCTCTTCCATAAGAGTTTTGATGACAATCATGTTTGCACTATTTCAGAATGGAAGCCAACGTGAAGTGGTGGAGGTAGGGTTTTTTTTACCGCCATACTGAATGGCTTCCAACCACACTAGAGGAATATTCCATGTCATATTGAAGAGTTGCTGTCTCTCAAGCATTTAGAGGTCAGTAGTTCAGGAGGTAGAGCAGGTTATCTGGCAACCGGCAGTTGGCTGGCTCAATCCTCGTTTCTCCCTAGCTGAGATGTGCCTGAGCCAGATACCTGATACTTAAGTGTTCCCGATGAGCTGGCTGTTCCCTTGAATGGTAGACACCAACGTCACGGTATGAATGTGTGTATGAATTGGTGTATGAATGTGTGAATGTGAGACACTCATTCTGAAACCATTAGGTTAGAAAAGCACTATATAAAGGCAGTCTATTAGGGATTTAAGACTCCTCATTTCACTTAATGAGTTTGACAGAATAGGGGTTTATTTTCACTCTATATATACTTGGAAATGGCGATGGAATCTCAAGGCAAATGTAAATGGATTAGGCAGGGAGAGAGAGATGGATTTGGAAAATTGGAATTCATCAACCAACCACCAATCAGTAGTACTGGTATTATACTACATTACACTTCATGGAAAAACATTGTAACTGTGTGTTAAGTACTTACTTGAATGAAGAAGGAAATAGATATGATAAGTAACTGATTATGATTTTCTCCATATTTTGAAGATTGGGTTTGACACTGTGTGAGGCTATGTGATCTTCCTCATACAGCTACATAGGCATAATACAAGTCTATATTAATTAACATTATATGAATTACTTGATAAAAGTTATTGCAGGAAATTTTGTATTAGGACCAATAAAAATGTTTTTCTATTTTTGAAGGGAAATATAATATATTTGCTTTTTAATACTTTTTATTTGAATGCCTTTGCATTTGCAGGCAATGATAAAGGAACCACATCCTTGTTTTACAGTTATGAATAAGAAAGGGAGATGGGTTAGGTTTGTGATTTAAATTAGGAAAATCTGACCATACCTGCTAGAAACCTCTCAATTAAAACAAAACAAACCAATACACCCACATCTAAAATCCTACCATTTTAAAGTTGATATATATATATATATTGCATATATATTTGTGAACAGGACCTGTATTGGAGGCTGTGTTATACTTGCTGTAATACTATTGTGATGACCGGTTTATTTTTCTGGTCCTATCTTTCCACCGAGGCCAGACTTCTGTACGGCTTTGGCCCCCGGTCTGCAGCTGCTGTCGGAGTGAGTTGAAAGACGGCGTGGGACACAGCTTGGAGACGAGGCGTGTCCAGGACCCGACACGCTAGATAACTTTCATCTTTCAGGATTTGTTTTTCTCCTGGGGAAACGCTGTTGATTTGTTGTTTTGTTCTTGTAGCCCCTAATGAATTTTTGCTTGTGATGCCGAACCAATAAAGAGCATCACGACACTTCAGTCTTGGATGTGAAAACAGCGATGAGCTCACCGCCACGTTGTCAACCGAGCCCATCAGAAATAGTTGAAAGCTATCCTGGCCCAACCCTGTGCCCAGAGCCGACAAAGAAATATTTATTGGGCTGTTTGCTCCTCTGGCAGCCACCACCGGCCACATTGGTCCACTTTAGATTCTGCTGCAGATGACACGAGATACGCAGAATTAAACCTGCTCAGTTGCAGATGACAAAAGTTAACTAAAGAATAGTATTTATTTGTAACGATGTGGCCAATGATTGTATTCTTCAAAGTATTTTTACATACTACATGCGATACAGGTGATCGCCTGAGAGAGATATTTGAGGATGAATGAATGAATGATTGAATACTTTATTCCGGACTCAATGTTCCATATAAAAAAAAACATGATGAGTTGTTGGATTCAGTGTGTTACCATCCAACTGACTTGTGAGTTGCCACAGCTGCGTCCATTTGCTGTAAGACTCCTGTGTGCCTCTGTGCATATAAACACTGGAGACTGGATGTATAGGTGGTAGAATCAGGCTCATTCACTTCAGACCATTAAACACTAACATGTTCAAGGGTATTAGGTTCTGTAATGTTTCAACGTTTTGCTTAACCTTTGGTCCATCTGTCGACTTCTAAGAAGATGAGGAAGGGCTGTGACGACGTATGTGTGTGGTCACGGTCCCCATCTGGCATGCTGTCAGTGAAAACCACGGTTCCACCGCGATTGAACCTAACCAGAATTATGAGCCTCCGGCATTTGTGCAGGACTGTGAATGGAATGAGAACCTAGAACGGACACCAATGATCCACTGAAAACACATCAATTATTGTACAAAGAATAACATTCAGGAGTGAAAGGGATGGGTTGATGCTACAGGGTTCACCATCGACAATTGAAGCCCAACAATTTTCCATTTATCAATGGACACGCTGCAACATGGCCAGTGAATCACTTTCCAGTGATTATTATAACAGGGTTTCCCAGCCGCAAGCTGATGCAAGACCTTCAAAGTATACAGGCCTGACTTCTCTGCAATTTGGTTGCGGTGTTACCAGAACTTCCCCCAAACTAGATGGATCGGTTTGGGGGGGGGGGGCGGGGGGTGAACCACTAAGTCCTGTGCTGTGGTAATGTGTTGCCACAGCAGTTCTTCCAGTTTTGTGGGAATGCTGTGAACATCTGATGTTTTGCAAAAAATACAGCGTGCTAAGCAGATGGCTCTGTCTGCCAGTATGGTTTCAGTTACGATAGAATTCCATTGTGTTTCCACTTAGGATCCAGGATTTCCACAGGATCTTAATTTTTGGTAAAATTGGCTCCCGATCAGAATGTTGAGACCATTAGTGATATTTGGTGGAATTATTTTACTTTTATGGGCATTGAGTCAAAGGTTAGGTTGTAGAAACAGAGCTGGAGTGTGGTTAATAAACTTATTTTACTGTTTGTGGCTCACTGTTTACAGTGAGTCATTATAGTGAAAGTAAATTCTTGCCCACATCCAGTTTTAATTCAAACTTTTGTTTGTTCTTTCTCTTCTTTTCTATCATTACATTTCTTTATTTTCATGAAAAGCTAAATACCAAAAAAGTAAGCAAACACTAAGGTGATGTGCATCCATAAAGTCATACTATACGTCCCCACTCATATTTTCCGAACATGCAAGAGTGTGTGTTTGTATTGTGTGGGCACACCACTTGGCATTCAGACAAGCATTATATACTTTAGATTCCCCAGGAACAAGATCCATCTTGTGGCTACTCTTCATCATGTGTATCTCTTCTCCTTCATGCTCAATATAAAGTCAATTTATTGTAATGTTTCAATGAAAGTGAATTGACCTTTGATGGAAGAAGAGCGTTTATTAAACCAAACCAGCACACAAACCATCATCATACATGTTCATGTAATGCGTTGAGAATTAATTATCTTGATAGGAATCACCAATGAAATTAAACCGCGTTCTAGGCTCTACTATAAAAATCGTAAGTCATTGGAGTCATTGTTTTTCAAAGATCTTAATATCTTACAGGATCACTATGGCATATTTTTGGCCAAGAATATACTTTATTGAAAAAGTTGGAAAACACAAAAGCCAAAATAAACTATGATTTCTCAAAATATTACAACCTCAACACAAAAACACAAGCTCATCCAACACAAGTGGAAGGAGATACAAGAGAAAGTAGAGGAGCCACCTGCGATCCACCAACTCCTTATCTACCAGGGATTAATGACAACGTCATGCACAGTCAGTGAAAACTCCCCTGTTTAAGACCTCACCTCCAGTGCCAGCAAAACATTGTTTCTTAATTAAAAATATAATTTATGTTTTATAGGATTCTTAATAGTGTTGATTTTTTTTGAGAGCCGTTTTACAGCGTCTCCAACTTTTCTTCTACTCTTTCTTTCTACTGCAAATGTTTTAATTGAGCAGCAACTCTTCCACTGCCTCTTGCCCACCCCCCCACTCCCACATCCCTATAACACATCAAATAGCACCATCGATTTATCTAACAAAGTGGCTTGGTTTTTTGTCGTTGTGCTCCATATGCCCGCAGACGTTTATCATGTCAGAGCAGAGCTGTCCTCCTCTTCTTCTTCTTTCTTCTCCTCCGCCTTCTCTGTCGGGGTTCATCCCTGGATTGTGACCTTCTGCTGGGGTCTCTCATCCCTCTGGCCCAGATCACTGGTTCCGGACCACCTGTGTGGCCACCTATTCAGTCCACCTAATCCCTCCAGCTGCCAGTAAAAAGGAAAGATGATTGGCCCACAGAAAAACATGAAGAACCATAAAGGAACCATAAAGGAACTACAGATCTCCAGAAAAGTTCAGTTTAAGTTTAGACAAAGTTTTTTTTACCTTGGACTCGGCCATTATGGCGGGCATTAGAGCCCCTTCTGCGATCACCTGGAAGATATAACCATTTATCGTCACTCATGTGGTCACGTTACAGCTCTTTGCTTATTTACTCTTTATTTCTTTATTACTTGAGCCATTTTCAAAGAGGTTCACTTATCCCTATAAAGTGGACATTATATAGTACACTATATAGGGAACAAGTACAGCATGGAAGAGGGTGAATTTGGATGCTAATTATGCCCATGGATATCTGTGTGTATTGGTTGGGTATTAAGTAGTGTACTATAAAGAGCATCAGATTTGTAGACTCAGGCAGATTTTCAGATAGCACCACAAATAGGGACATTTTCCCTGGTCTACTTGGCGGATAGTGCGTGATCTCACCGTGGACATTGTGGTAGGTTACCCCCCTGGAGTCCAAATGACTGAGTTCACCTCCTTAGAAACAACAGAAAAAACTAACTAACTTTACCTTCTACATATAACATATCAGAATTCAGTCATTTAGCAGACGCTGTAGTCATTTAGCAACTTACAGCAAATTCAGACACACGTCTTTAAGCAGGTAGGGGTTAGGATTTCCTGCTCAAGTATGGTTTGGAACCCAGTACTTTCAGCTGGGAGTCAAACACCATGACTACCAGATTACCCTGTACACTGTCGTTACAAACAGCAGAATCAAACAGCAGATTTGTGACTGACCTTCCAAATTGATGTTGTAGGTTTCGCTGCCGACGGAGAACTCAGGCCCTAGGAAGATAAAAATCTTTATGAATCCCAGACGGAAAATCCAACAGCAGTGTATTATTTCACAAGCTAACGGCATCTGTTAACCTCGTGTGACCCTTCTGATCTCACAAGTTCACATAACAGTTTCTCACACAGCATTTTTTTTTTCTCACACATCTACAGCTGAAGATCAGGCTGGCCACGACCCCGTTGAAACGTACTTTCTAAACCCAAAAGGCTGATGGACCAATGGATGGTCCAAAAGAGGGAGTTTTAGGTCACAATGCGCACTAGACTGGGGAGCAATCAGTACGGTTTTGTCTGAAATAAACGTTTAAATTGTAAACTGCACTTATATTGGGTAAAAAATGCCAGCCAAGGCCAGACTGATGTTTATTGCAAACCACATTTTTTTAACATTATATTTTGGTCTCACGAGACATGTTGTATTTACCTGTGACCACTCTGGTCACTTGGGAAATGACTGGCTCACTTTCGATGACCCTGGTAACCTTTTTGACGATCGGCTTGCCCTCGATCACCCTGGTAACCTTCTTGACGGAGGGCTTAACCTCAGTGATCACCCTAGTTCCTTTTTGGATGACCCTGGTAAACTTGGTTATACCAGGGTCTATCAAAGAAAAATAAATAAATGCAATTAAGACAAACAAATCGTTGCGCATTTGTGGAACAATTCGGCTTTTCACTCTTTATGAAAATGATAATACATATGTGATAATAATCTCATATTCAAATATATATATATATATACTGTATATATATATATATATTTAACTGGACTGTGAATCACATGAAAATGACATTATACATTTAGTTTACTGTACCTGTCTCGATGACTCGAGTGACCTTCCCTGGTGACATGATGAGATGGAAAGAGTTAAACAGAGTTAAACAAAAAAGAACAAAACCCATTAGTTAAAAGCGCTTAGGAGAGTTAAACAGATAATAACAGACTTTAATCAGTTAAACAGACTTAAACAGAATAATTAATAGAGTAACATATAGTTAAGTCAGAGTTAGAGATTTAAACTGAGGATAACACAGACAAAAATAGTTAAAACAGTTCAACAGAGTTAATCATAGTTAGAACGAGTTGATCATAGACTTACATAGTTACAACATTGAAACAGATTTAAAGAGAGTGATAAAAATAGAAAAAAACTAGATATTCGAGAAGTTCCACATTATGTTTCCATGAAGTCATTATATCATGTGCTACTTACTCATGAAGGTGAGGGGAATTTCCTGATATCTGAATCCATGGACGTACTGTCAGTCACAAAGGGGTCATTAAATTAAGGTTCTTTTCGAATATACTCTCACAAGCACAACACACCCACACACACACTCACAAAAAGGTTAAGCACCTTCCGCATCATTTTTAAGGTAAACCATTACATTTATGTCTTTAATAGTTGGTTCCGTAACAAAGGGAAAGGGGAATGCCTCCTGACACTTGTGTATGATGGCTCATCAATTCCTTAAAATACCTGTATGTCAGGGTGTGGCAACCGGCCCCACCCACTATGCACCTGGAGGCCCTGTCATTAAGTAGGATGAGCTTGTTCCCTACCTTGATCGTAAAGTAGCTGATCATCCTTTGCAGCAGTCCCATCAGGTCCTGGTTCCCGACAGGGACGTCTGCAGTACAAGCAAGTCAACAAGCCTGTTACAACTGATTTCCAAAAAAACGAAACCACAGACTCTTGCTAAGGTGTGTCTTTTGCCAGTTGTATATCTTTTTTCCCCTCGACCTAGCGGGATTTTCTTTTTACCTCCAGGATACAAAATGCTGTCGATGAAATGGACGACCCCGTTTGTTGCCATGACGTCAGACCCTGGCACCTTAACGGTGTTGACTTGCATGGAGTTGTTCGCCTGCGGGAAGCAATCATATACATGAAATGCCACAAAGGACGAAAGACGTGATGGATCATGAGTTGAGAGTATGAGGCATGCACAATTTTCTCCTCTCCCTCTTTATTTACTTTTGCACGCTAAATGTACAAATGAAGTTCAAAATTGCAATCCATCACAGATCAGAATTAAGTGAACTGATCATCACTGGTTAAACTTTTTTAGCAGAAACAGGGTTGATGTTGAGACCGCGAGGTTTCCACAACACGTGTATGAAGTTGTGGTCCCTTATATTCGAGAAGAAGCACGCATGCTGGTTTTCCATTAAGATGGGCAAAAAAGCTATTCTAACGGGTGTGAAGCCTACTGACAAACACCACCCCCAGGTGACTTCCTGCTGTGAAGCCTACTGACAAACGGAACCCTCAGGTCACTTCTTGGTGTGGAGCCTACTTACAAACAACACTCTCAGGTTGCTTCCCTGGAGAGACTTGAGCAAGTTGGTCACCCCCGCCTCCAATCCACCACCGATGAAGATGCCATTGTTGAAGTGGTAGAGGAGGATGGTCCTCAGGGCGTTCACGTCACCTGAAACGCATAAGGAAATTAATTGAATAATTTACTATATTTTCTTTATTCTTACAGCAACATACATGATACAAGGTCTCTGAAACTGAATGTCTGTAAGAGGAACAGCGGGCACCACAATCTTCTTATCAAGTAGTATTTCATTTTAAACTGCATAAATGAAGTTTGATTGATTGATACAGCACATACTACTACACCTATGAATGCCAAGAAGGAACAGCTACTTGGTTCGGTTCACTGCAGAGGTATTCAAATGACTGGCATGGTTCTATGCAGCGGACATTTTGTGTGTACTTGCTTAGAAAGGCTGGCCTTGTCTATCCTCGTATGATAGACTTCTACACTACATACATCCATCTAATGCATTCTCAGTACTATTACTATCGCCAAATTCAAGAGTAAAAGGAAACCTGAACGCACTGAATCTCAAACAAATTATCAAATGAAACAACAACGATGGCATTTCGAAAGTGGAACCATACCCGTGAGGATGGCCATGTCTGAGTGGCTAATGCCCCGGAAGGCCTTATCACTGGGGGCGAACAGTGTGAAGTCTCCTTCCTGTTTCAGAAGGTCTGTCAGCCCGGCGGATTCCACCAGCGACAGGAAGATCCTGCAGAGTAGCATGCAAGAGAAGGAGTAGAAGAGCGCCATCACAGATGGATGAGGTCATGCTAGTCAGCACATGTTTCTGTGTTCCTGAGAGGCATACTCTCTGGGGATCAGATGAAAGGAAAGAAGTGGAGCGGGAAAGGGTGGAGGTGTGGTTTTTGGCGGCGACACATCCCACATCCACACCTTCCCTCTCCTCTCCCTCCTGCCCGTCTGCTTGCTTTTATTTCCAGCACTGGCGTACTCACTTGTATCCTCCGTGCTCCATCAGGATCTCATACATGTTCTTCTCAGCCGGCTTAATCAAGGTTCTCATCAGATGAACGGCTCCGTTGCTTCCCTCCTTGCTGCCGCGCACCATACAAGCGTTCTCAATGCACACCGCCTGCAGACACAACCAATCATCCCGGTGGAACGAGACTCCATTGGTAAGGTTGTTTGGGTAGTTGCAGTTTATTCACCGAGCTCGGTGTATGGGGAAAGTGGTTAGGTATGGGCAGAATATGCAAAAGTCAACTTGGGAAGATAAGCATTAAGGGACGGGAAGTGTAGGTTGTGGTGTAGGGTTGGGGAAGGTGTCAGGAATGGAGAGGGGGTAGGTAGAAGGTATCGTATTGGGGCAAAGGTAGGGTAGGCTTCAGGGTAGGGGCGTGGCTGTCATGGATTGTAAGGCAGGGTTAAGGTCATAGTGTAGAAGGTAAGTTATTGGGGAACTGAAGAAGAGGGAAGGATGAAGGGTATTGGAGGACATTTAGAGTAAGGTGTAGGCTGGGGGGGGGGGGAGACACAGAGGATAATGGTAAGGACCTACCGTACGGTAGACAAAGACCCTCAGGAACTTCCCTGCGATGGTCTCCAGGAGCTGGCCATTGTACAGCTGTCCCAGGACCACCTTGTTCTTCAGGACGTGGTTCTCAAGCATGATCTTCAGGTAGCCTTGGTCAATGGACATCACCTCGCCTGAAGGAGCAGACCAACATCTCAGCAACTCAGACAACTCATCAACACAATCAGCTATGACATTATGAGACCTATTCAACGCTTTAACCTTTAGCAGTGAGTAGTTTAGTTTAAAAAAAAAGTTTTCAAAACAACAGTAATGATGTTGATTGGGGGGTTTGACTCACAGATTCAAGGTTCTGAGTTTGAGTCTACCGCAGGCATCCTTTAGCAAAATGCATTAACCCCTAGCTGCTCCTTCATGACTAAATGTATCGTAAATTCACAGTAAGCCGATTCCGTTAAAAGTGACTACTAAATTACTAAATAGTAGTATGAGCAGCTACTAGAACTATTACTAACATCAATATTATCATGACGTTATTACTACTTATTCAACAACTAGTTCTTCTTCTAACGTTTATTAATACCTAATATATAAAACTGTTACGATGGGTTTCTGTTGTTTATGTGATAGAGGAACATATCTAACAACCTTCACCTGACATGCAGCTGGGGTAGGATTTATTGGCCAGATGTGTAAAACTCGGCGAGGAGGAGATATACTTCTTGACTACCCTGCCTCACAGCACTGTACATGCAGTAATATACACACAGATGTTCCACCAAACCGCACATTCCTTCCACCCTTTTGACACCTCAACTTGTGACTGTGAGAATACACTTGCAGCTCTACGGATGACTTACTCTATCGTACGTTTGTATATTTCTATTGCTACTTGTCAAGCTTTAAGTCTAGGGAGGGTTTTTTGAGACATGGAGACTGAGGCTTTTTTCTATGTTTAAAATATATATTTAAATTAAGTGAATTTTGCAGTGAATACCTGTACATGAAAACGACTCAGAGCTTACCTGATAAAGAGCACATAATATGTGCAGCCAGCAAGAGAGTGAGATGGAAGCATAGATGGATAGAAGAATAGGGAGATAGAGGGAGAGATAGAAGTACAGAGGAGTAAAGAGAGAGACCGGGTGATGATTATAGTGGTGGAAGTGGTTGATGAGGTGGTGATGATGATGATGAGGATGATGTTGGTGGTGCTGGTGGTAATGGAGATGGTAAATGGCTTGTGAGTTGATGATGATGGGGATGATAGTCATGGAGTTGGTGATAGTGATGGAGATAATTGGGGTGGATGTTATGGGGGAGAAGGTGATATTGATGATGATGGTGCATAAAGTGGAGGAGGTAGTGATGGGGTTGATGTTGATGGTGGTGGTGGTGGTAGTTACGATGGTGCTGATAGCGGTGGGGATGATGATGGGGATAGAGGTGGTGTTGGTGACTCATTATCTACAGTGAAGGGTGTAGAACCCACCAGTGAAGGCAGCGTTGAACGGGGCCAACAAGGTGTACTCAGACCCTGCTCCCATGGCTTCAGCCAGACCCAGCTCTCCCACCAGATCCCCGAAAGTGGCCTGGGACGGTCCCAACAACTCCCTCACCTGCTTAGCTGAGAGGAAAAATCAAACCATTAAACACCCAACCATTCAACACTTATATATTAAACATTAAACACTGGATCTAGACACTGAATAAATGCAACAGTTATAGAGGCAGAAAATTCAATGTAGACATGTATCAACTATTTTAGACATTAAATTAATTCAGATATATAACATGGAACCCGGACACTAAACACATTATCTAGATCTCAAATTCTGATGTTAAACAACAAAATGTATCAAACTACAAATCCAAAAAGGAATATCAAGTCCAGACATTAAACAATCAAATTCAGACGTATACATCAAACTCACATCTATCAAATCTGTAAAACCCAGCACACCAAATCCACATAAAACTCTTCCCAGACCTTTCGTCCAAACCTTGCATGTAATGTATCTAACCTGAGTCGGGCATGAGGACCTGGTCGATGAGGTGGATGACTCCGTTGGTGGTGACGATGTCCTTCTTCATTACCATCTTGATGCCGTTGACCGTGAGGCTGTCGCCGTCGCAGCCCACCTCGATGCTGTTGCCCTCCATGGTCTCATAGGAGGTGCCCAGCATGATGCCCTCGGAGCACTGGACCGTGTTGAGGAGGTGGAAGTTTAGCAGCGCTGCAGTGGAAGAGCAGGAGAACGTTAAGAAACACATCATCGTGATCATCTTCATCGTCAGCCCCTCCTTATTCTACTGGGTTTTAAAGGACTCCTATTTCACTACCAGGTGTGAGATGGCCAGATTAAATTTAAAATGTTGCCTATGGTGACATAGTGTCCATCAAAATGTATGATAGATAGTTTAATACTCCCAGCCTAACCTTTGGATACCAATTGTAAAATGCAGAATGGCCATGCCTAGTTTAGGGATCTCTGCAATGTTTAGCTGAGCAAGAGAGTGTTGGGGGAACTCGAGGAACAATCATCTTCAACACACATTTTAACCAAACAATCTGCAATCAGTGTCTTATTGTTTCAAGTTAAAACTAACTGAATCAAGACAAACTATCATGAAGCATGTTCTTTATAAACAGTTAAATTCTTTCTACTACAGCTGGCTTCCAACTGAACTAACTGCCGTTTAACGACCAGACATCTGAGGTGCATCTAAGGACAGTGGAACAAATGGCTCCAGCTACCCTGGGAACCTTTGGGTCCAGAGAGCCTTTGAGCAAAAAGTGGTCTTGGGATTTAGTCACTGATGTTCTCTATGGGGAATGGGTTGATTTATTGATATGATACAGAGCTGCTGCCAGTAAGATCAGCTTCCTCTACAGAACACGCACTTCCTGTCTCCTCCCATTGACGTCATCTGAAATACATGAAAGAAACCTGAATACATGAACTCTTTTCACCAACATTCCTACAATATAGTGCTAATAGATATAGTTTTTTTTTTGTTTTTAGAGGATTTAGCATGTTCTTATATTAAGACCTAATAAGCCTACTGCCTTTATGCTGTGACACCCTAATTTACTGATCTGGGATGAACTTAATTTGTATATATTTAAATATTATAATAGGCAGACGTTGTATTTTTTTTTCCAGCATTTGAAATGTGATAACTCCACATAACATGAGTTATTATGGTTTTATCATTCATAGAGCTAAGATGTAATGATGTAAGTGTTGTATAATTTGCCTGCCTGCTCTAACTTTCCAGTGTAAATTTCACGGAAGATTAGAGATGATCTCCCTTCGGATTATATTCTCATCGAGCTTGGTCATGGACCGATTGTCAGCTGTCTGCAGATTCCTCATCTGTGATTATTATGATCCTTTATGGTCTCATCTGTTCGGAAAAGCCCTACATGACAAAACAGCCTTTATTGTTGACCAGCAATAAAAGACAAGGCCAAAGGGCTGTTCCCGGACATCCAGCCTATTCTAGCTGAGTGAACCCCTACTGCGTGCACATTGCCCGATACGCTTAGCCTGTAGACCCTCCTGTTTACGTGACCTGACATTCTGTTTCGCTACACCGATTACCCTGGACCTCTAGCTGCCCCCATAGAATTCCTGGAATTGGAACAATGTAATTTGGCCGAACCATGGGCCCCGTCGTAGTTCATAATGTAAAATGCAGGCCGCCGCTGGCAAAACAGTAGTGGCGTCCCGTGAAGCAATGAGCGGCAACATTAACCTTAAGTAATCTAGTGAATACAGCCATAAGTGCGGCAGTTATTGCCGAAATAGACTCAATAACTATTAGAGTTGTAATTTTTTCTTGGTGCGTTTCTCTTGGTGCAAAATACATTTTTGAAACCAAAATGTGACGTCACTTGCGCATCCTTAGCACTGTACCACTGAACAAATTAGATGTATTTCATATCGAGGAAGATGAGGTTTGTCCTTTATTTTCTATTTTAAACTCCAGGGATTCACTTGTCACACCAGAAAGGGGAAGATGGTATTGAAGTCCTTCTCCTTTACTTTTACCTTTCAGAACATCCTTGTCACTCATGATCCTCTCCAGGACGTCGCTTCCCAGTTTATCGAAGGCCTCATTGGTGGGAGCGAAGAGTGTGTACTGTCCGGGCTCTCCAAGTTTCTCCATCAGACCAGCGTCCCGAGCCATGTTCTGCAAGCAGAGGAATGGGGCAGTCATAATCCAAGAGTTATAATGATACACTGGCATTAATGCAATGATGACGATAATTATACACTTCAGAATGGACATGGGGTGAGGAGCAAATAGATGAGATGGGGAAAGTATAGAGGGGAAGAGAAGAGAGGTCAGGGAGATCTTTTGGAAAATAGAAGAGAAGTGGAGTAAGCGACAACAAGGACAAGGAGAAGAGAAGAGACGGAAAGAAAGGAGGAGTAAAGAACAGATGAGAAACATGGTGAAGAAAATACATTAGGGAAGAAGCTGTAGAGAGCCAGAAGGAGAGACTACAGACTATGCCTCGCCCAGACCATGAAGCCATTGGCTCGTAAATATACGCACGGTGAGCATTGTGAGGTCGTCGTCCACATCCAGGACCTCTGCGATGCTGTTCCCCACGGAGCTGACCACGCGGTCCACCACGTGCACCACGCCGTTGGTCGCCACCTGGTTACCATGGATGATCCGGGCGCAGTTCACAGTCACCACCTGCATGGAGAACACGACACTTCAGTCTGACGCTGCCAAGGTAGCCTTTAACTGCACACCACGGTGTCGTTTGGCTTAGAGCTCGAAGATTGTTTGTCTTCTAACCCTGGGGTTGCAGGTTCGAGTCTCTGCTTGTTGCGTCAGAGAATAGTTCTTATCATAGCTTAATGTCTACTGCATTGCTCTCGTCGCCTCTAGTTCGACCCTAGATTGGCAAATCAGACCCCGCTGTTGGTCCTGTGCCCCGCGACCCCGGGGCTGCGAGCAGACTGACCCCGTTGGAGTAGTGGTTGATGTAGAGGCCCAGGTCGTTGTACATGGAGGTGACCACCATGCCGTTCTTCAGGTCCTTGGTCAGGAAGCGCTTGTTGGCCATGTGGTATCGGAGGGCGTTGTACAGCTCGATGTTCACGTTGCTAACCAGGGCGCTCTTCATTTCCTGCACCGGAGCAGAGAGAAGGCGGGTTGGTTCCTAGACCAATGAATGGGTTGCCATTATTTGGTGTGTTTTGTTTTCCTTCCTGGGCCAGCCTTACCTCGTCCAGGGCATCCCAGGCGTCGTTGCTGGGAGCGAAGAAGGTGTAGGAGCCGGAGCCCTCGATCTCCTCCCGCAGCTTGGCGTTGTCGGAGTAACTCTGGGTGGAGGTGGCTTTGATCACGCCCAGGGTGCCGTATACGTTGTCAATGGGAGCCACTAAGAAAAAGAGAAGAGGATGAGAAACCACCAGAACCAATAAAGAGAATAACTACTGTAAGTGGATGGGAACAGGATAGTGTTCCAGGTTAAATTCCCAATGCCCTCATCCTTCTTGTAAAGGTCTGAAAGCTTCCTAAGGTGATTGGAGTTGAACTTGATTAACTCAAAATCGACTTCAATCAATCGAGATACATGTCATTCATTTAAGGCATCTTGCTCAAGGATGTCTACAGGTCGGCTATTGGGGATGGAACCCAGAACATTTCCCTCGAGAGTCTAACGCCTTAACCCCTAGCCTATCCGGCCACCCATGTGCTGTTCCACCCGTGGTTGTGACGGAGAAGTCTTACCTGCAGGGCAGCCGCGCAGCCCACTCATCTCCATGTATCCAGGGCAGCATTCGTAGAGCACGGTCCTGCCAGGCACGGGACACACAGACGTCATCACACACACACACATCTCACTGCCGCCATTCCTCCACGTCCTTCCTCCGTAAGCATCCCTCTGTACGCATCCATCCATACGAGGACGTACAAAGTGTGACTACCATGCGACTATCACTGCTTCAATACTACATGGGTGAGGGTCTACCCCGCGGGGTTTTCCGTTTTGAGAATACACAGCGAACTGACACGTCAGACTCTCAGACATTGGTTTAATCTCTGAAGCTGTGTCTTGCATTTGGTAGATGTATGTATGTTTTAACAAAGTCACATATCAATGATCTATTCTATACAATTAGATATTATGCCCCGGAGAGAACTGCTGTGGTGGTTTTCCTTTGACGGGTACCACAAGGAAAGGCCTGCATTTTTAAGGGGATAAGGCAGGATATAATAATAATAATGATAATAATAATAATGGCAACAATGACATTGACCTTATATCGTTAAATGAACCAGCGAATAAAAACGAATCAGGCAGTTGAGAACGCCATTTACTTCTCTGATCTGCCAGGGCCGTGTGGTCCGACAAACTTGGCAGCCAGGGCCAGATGGCTCTAGACCAGGGGCCCTCACTACACACACATTCATCTGGCTCCTCAGACTGGACCCTAAACAAGGCGCCTCGGAGCACGTGCGGTTTACCTCAAGGACATCATTCGACTTAGAAACGGTACAGTGTGATTAAAGTTTGGTAGATTTGGTTGGATTAATAAACAAACCAGCCAGCAGCTGTTTATGAACCGTCTGGGTCAACAACCAGCCATAAAAGGGTTGTAGGACAGCTGTGAATTGACGTAACTGCATGGACCAAACTTTCATCCCACCCACGGTTCACCATCAGCCATTTGAGATCAAATATGAATGTGTTTGTAGTGAAACTTAGCCAAATAATACTGTGTAATTTTAAAGCTATAATTAACAGTAAACAACTCCATATAGGGAAACTTGGAACCGAGATTAGTTAATTCATTACAGGCTCCAAAATAATGAAGATACTCTTTCAGACGCTTTATGGCAGAATGTGAACTTTTCTCATTATATTTAGAATTTAAAGTTGGTTAGATGTAAGAGTGGATTTGTTTGGGGGGAGGGTGGGGGTTCTGGGGAGTTTTCAGCAAAGTTTCTCACAACTAGACAGACTGAAGATGAGTAAGGAGGGCAGGATCCCAATGAGAGGTTAGTAAACTCGTTAAAAGATAATTTACGAAAAAAAAAAAAAAATGGAATTAAAAATAATGAAAAGCCTATTGCTGATTACAACACAGTTGTAAACCTCAGGCCTTCCAAACCGAGGGCCTTGGTTTGGTTTACAAGATGGTTTGGTTTTATAGAAAAAGCTTGGGTTGATTTATGAGGCGCTCTCGATCATAGGAGCGCAGCGCCCTCTTATATCAACTATCCGTCGTCGCCAAACCGCATCATGTGTCTGGAAATGAACAACAGATGCCACACTATACACCACTGTCGATGGGAACGCATTCTGACTATAATTACTGTATCGGTTATTATAACAACAGCATGTGGTTGGTTATAACAGCATCCATCATATTCATGGCACAGTAAAAGCAATGCAATACACGTCAACTTTCGTTGTCCCAACCAACCTGGACGCTGTAAAAGTTTGCAATTCTGGGGAAGCCCCATACGTTTATGTGAAGCCACATGTAGGCTTTAGGGTGATGTAATGAGGCCGTAGAGCCCATTGAGAGAGGAACAGAAGAACTTGTAGGTGAAGGCGTGTATCTTTCCCTTGGGCGGGCAATGTGGAGCGCCTCTTTAGATGATGGAACACAGCCATGGAGGAGAGAGAAGGGCTTCAGGTTGAGAGAGAGAGAGAGAGAGAGAGAGAGAGAGAGAGAGAGAGAGAGAGAGACGGAGAGAGAGCGACAGAGAGACAGGGCAAATCTGTTGATCTGACTGTCCATCTGTGAGTGTGTGTCGGAGCAAAGCCTCTTTTTTATTGCCTGGCTTTACTTATTTTTTAAACACTCTTTGGAGTAGATTCCAGAGGTTGAGATGGGGGTGAGATGGGGGGGTTGGGATCACACACACACACACACACACACACACACACACACACACACACACTAGAGCCCAATCGAGACAGTCAGCAGAACTCTGTCTGCATCAGAGGGGAACCACACTGCTGGCCACGGCACTGGAAACAATGACTTAGTCAGCATATGTGTGTGTGTGTGTGTGTGTGTGTGTGTGTGTGTGTGTGTGTGTGTGTGTGTGTGTGTGTGTGTGTG
>JAOPUD010000055.1:2296438-2307904 GCA_027122715.1 Trisopterus minutus
TGTGTGTGTGTGTGTGTGTGTGTGTGTGTGTGTGTGTGTGTGTGTGTGTGTGTGTGTGTGTGTGTGTGTGCGCAGGCTCATTTATTATTTAGTGTGTATATTTAGTGTGTATATATATATATCCATGTGTATATATATATCCATATATATATATATATATATATCCATATGTATATACCTGCATGTTTATGTCCCTTACAATTACACAGGGTGGGATAATCAAGTAATCAAGTGTGAGCATATATAGATAAATTCATGTGTGTGTGTGTGTGTGTGTGCGTGTGCGTGTGCGTATGCATGGACGCGTGTGCGTGTGCGTGTGCGTGCGTGCGTGCGTGCATGCGCGGGTGTGTGTCCCTACCGACCACCCAGGGCAGGATCATCCACTCCACGGTGGTGGGCGGGGGTCCCTGGCGGTTGGGGTCGTTGGAGACGATGTGCTGCGAGGCAAGGATGAGGAGGAGGAGGAAGGTGAGGTAGGAAGCGGTGTGGCAGATGAACTTGATGAAGGGCTTGCGGATGAACAGGCCGTAGCGGCTCTTGGGCGCCAGCATGTAGAAGACGGAGAAGAGCGGGAAAAGGAGGCCGATCAAGACGCAGGTGGCCGACTTGACAGCCCAGTGGCGCCGGCGCCAGCCAGGCAGCTCGTCGTACCAACGCGATGCTAGCAGCTGCTGGCAGTTAGGCTGGGCTACAAACTGGTAGAGATACATTTGGACAGACAGGGAGAAAGAGAGAGAGACCGCTGTTAGTCAACAGAGAGAGAGAGACCTAGGGACAGAGAGAGAGAGAGACCTAGGGACAGAGGGAGAGAGACCTAGGGACAGAGCGAGAGAGAGAGAGGGACCTAGGGACAGAGAGAGAGAGCGACCTAAGGAAAGATAGGGACAGAGAGAGCGAGAGACGTAGGGATAGACAGGGATAGACAGAGAGAGACCTAGGGACAGAGAGAGAGAGAGAGAGAGACTCTGCAGTAAGGTTGAGCTATGAACTGTTAACGTGACGTAGGAACAGACAGGGAGAGCGGGGGTGGTGGAGAGAAAAACAGGAGTTGAGGCAACGGAAATTAGAACAATATTGAGTGGTACAAAATTTCAGAGAATGTTTGCAAAAGAAGAACGGCACACAACCAAACACCTCCCTTTCTGCTCTTTAAAGAGCCAGGGTGGCTTCAGGGTAAGTCTGGCAGTAATTAACTAAAATCTCACTCAAATATTTTACATGTGAAATATTTTGTACATCTGACAGTCTTTATTAGTTTGGCTAAATGTCTATTACACAAGAGCCATACATGGTTTCTATATCCATTTTCAAACAAGCAAGTATTTGCAGTAAGGGTGTTTCTTTTGGACTCACTCTGGTTTAAAACCCCAATGCCCTCCCGAATGTCTCCAAGGGTAATTGTGGGAAAGTGTGGATGATGGCTGGTCTAAGCAGCCTGACCTGGTCCAGTCGGATTGGACTGAGGCCGTTCACCGGTTGCACACAGTTGTTGCACACATTCAGGGAGAGATCTCTTACATGGCAACATGGAGCATCCAGGCCATGTATCGTTTTCTGCAAAACCTAAAATAAACCAGATTTTCAACACCACCACACCCTGTCCTTGGCTTGGAAGAGCCCAGTGAGAGTAGCATGCTCTTTGTTACAGTAAAATATGTTGTTGTAGGCTAGCACGTGGCACAGACAAACATTCTTTGCTATTTACTCTGTTACTGCCACAGTTCGTACATTTCCAGGGAGTATTTCACACAAATATAAGTGGAAGTGCAGTTCCCTTGAAAAAGCCCCCTCTCCAGGTTGGCCAATAGGATTTCTAGGACTGTGTGATGTCCCCGGCTCAGAGTGGGCAGGCCCAGAGTGTAGAACCAATCGTCACCTTTGATTGTGCCATGTGTTTTTCAAGTGACGCCTTAACCAGAGCAAACAGTTTAACCAAGGGCTTGTTATTCCTCAAGCGCATTTGTTTACTTTTCCTGAGGGTATTTTTCCTAAGAATACGAGGATGTGTGTATTTGCATGTTGACTGTAGAGCGGAGACAAGAGGATGCATAAACACTTGGTGGGGTCATATCTCCTCACCGCTGTATCTCCTCTCTGGGAGATGAAACTTCTGCCAGACATCTGGGTCCCAGCATAACCATGTTAGTCTAAATGGGCGCCCGCTATTCTTCTACTCTGCATTAGAAGACTGCGTACAAGCTAGTTTGTCGGTTATTGGTGAGAGACTTCCTGTTTGAGATTTGTCTCGTCTCTGGTTAAGTTAATGGGCTGGGCTGTCTTTCACTTGCATTACTGGAGGTCCAGTGGGTCCACAGGGAACACTTACGGGCGATCGGGTGTTTATGTGAACGATAATGTGTCGCGTAGCGTGCGCACACACACACACACACACACACGCACACACACACACACACACACACACACACGCACGCACACACACACTGATGCAGGCCACGTACACTCACACACACTAGAACAGACAGACAGACACACACACGCACACACACGCACACACATTGATGCAAGCAACGTACACTCACACACAAAAGACACACAACCGCACACACAAACACATATATACTCACGCTAGCGCACAAACACATGACCAAACTATTTTTACGTTAATACTTTTGTTTGGGAATGGACTGAATAAATTCAAAAGTATGTCTCTATTTATTAGTGAGTAGGTGGCTCTTCTTAGTGAGTCTCTCAGTAGGTGATTTCTTAACCGTTTCAACAGTACTTTACCTAAAAACGCTTGCCAAATGCCCCAGGTTCCATTCCCATGCAACCCACTGAATTGTTGAAAAGAAGAAAAAGCTTAGTGACAGACAAAAGGTTCACAGTGTGAGGCCCCTTCTGGTTTCTAAATCCAATGTCAAAGAGTCAAGCGGTAATCCAAAAACAGAAAGAATTAATTCTACATTCACTGAAAGGCCATAATATTATATGTTACTAAGTATTAAATACTATTTTGGCAATGGCTTAAGCAAGCTTTAAAGTTATAAAAGGTATGAGAAAGGAACTTGTTTATACCAAATGCACAACATATTATTCCAGCTCTGATTTCCTTGTAGTGTGCCATTTGTATTGTTTGAGAACTATAAGTAAAAACGTTAATGGACAATAAAGTATTGATTTCCAAATAAGAAATGACCAGTCAGTTTTTCAGGGAAAAGCTCCATCCTTTTACTTTGATTCTCATATTCTCATTAGCCCTAATTAGGCCATCACCATGGGTACGGACCAGGAATCGGTGGGGTAATGCATCCCTGGAAGCCATCTCAGCGTAAAATGACTTGTTGCTCTGCGCTCCCAACGGATCTCTCCACCCATCCTCCAGGCCATTTGCAGCTCATTTGGCCCGCCCCCCACACACGAGACCACACCAAATCACTTTAGGAGTTGACCAATGGTCCACACGCGACGCACTCCTCTCTCTGATCCACTCTCAGGCTGCATTAGATTACCATGTCGTTGGGAAGTGGGGCGTGGGGAACGGCTGGTGGTGGTGGTGGGCCAGTTGGGTTTTTGTAGAGGGAGATAAAGTAGTGTGGGTTAATAAAGCAATGAATTTAGCAGGACTGGGAGGCGCTCTGGAGGGAGAATGCGAGGAACACTCACCATAATAGACGTTGAACCTCGATAATTGATCGGCCAGGCGGGTTTCCGTCCCGCGGATGTTGTTTTGCTTGGTCGCGCTGCTAAGACGAGGAGCAACTTTGAGAGTGGACACTGTATTTTAAAGTTTCCTTTCAAATTCTCTAGGGGTACCAAAGTCAGTCCACGCTAAGTAAATATATTACAGTCTGTTCCCTGGTCACCATCACTGCTCTGACCGCTGCTAATGCACACCAAAACCCCCAAAAAAACGATAGTTAATGTCCACAATTTATTAATTGTCTCTAGATCACACTTCAATAGATCAATAGATATGACCAGATAGGCTTTTGCTTTAGCGTAGAGATGATACAGACTTTTCTTCACTTCAAGTAGAATGGATGTGAGGAAAGATGTTTGGCTACGATGAACAGACGATCGATGAAAGGTACAATAAGACATATTAGGGGGAAGGAATAATAAAAGCATCATTTACTTGATTTGTCTTCTTTGCACAAGATACTCAGCTGTTTCCAGGTGGCTGTCACGTAAATCTCTGACCTTTTGGTACTTGTGCAGAATGAATGCACCGACAGTTACCCGTGTAATGTTTTTACATAACAAGTACATCTGACGATGATTGAGTTATGCAGGTGTCTTCCAGCTGTCCCTATCTAGGAAAAACAACATGTCACACCCAACATCTCACCTTCTTCTGGTTAATGACTTAACAAAATAACTTAAATCTCACTACCGATTCAGTAACTCCCATCTCCTCGCCTTCTGGACCACAAATGAACAAACCACCATCTCACCTCCTTCTGGCAGTACTTGATGGCCAGCTTCAGGCGGGCCAGGTCGTTGCCGTTCTCGTCCAGCAGGGGGTTGAGGTCGTCGCGGTAGTTCAGGATGATCTCCAGCTCCCTGGAGCTGCGCGTCTGGTCCAGGAGCTCCTTGGCAAACTGCTTGCACGTGTAGGACAGCTCCTCGTACTCGGCCTTGAACTCGTTCTCCACCGTGCTGAGCTCGTGCAGCTCCGCGCTCAGCTGGAAGGCGGTGAGGAAGGGGTCCTCGCTGGACAGGGCGATGAGCGACGGGCTGGCCAGCGCCCGGTAGATGTTGAGGCGGGAGCGCGAGTGGCGCAGGCCGTCCACGTCCGAGCTGGCCATGCACTCGCAGCAGTTGCAGCGCACGGCGTGCGGCTGCGGGATGGACACGCCCTTCTGGACCAGCATCTTGATGATCTCGTAGTTGTTGGTGTGGGCGGCCAGGATGACCGGGGTGACGTCGGGGCTGAAGTCGGACAGCTGCTTGTTCAGCAGAGCAGGGGGGACCTGGGGGGGGGGGGGCCCAGCCCGGGAGGCACACGGACTGTTAGACGAGTGTTGGGTCATTTAGCAGACATCACAAAGCTTACTGATAATTGTTTTAGATACACATAAGATAGAATGAAGTTGACACTCTAATTCACTCATACACAAAGTCAATCTTGGATTAAATAACATACTGGTGGCTACGTTGCATATGGCCGATACCGTTAATAGATAGTTTTTACTTTTTTTGTCATTGAGCAGATATAACCTTATAACCTTGAACTTTAAACCTCACTCTGATCCCAGACAGCCTATTAAATCTGCATGAGTGGAACGAGTATGTCCACAACTGTGAGGGATGAGCTTTTTAAACATTATTATCTCCAACTAATGGCCTGTGGTTGTGCAGTGCCTCAGGGGGCCATGACAGGGTTGTTTTCCCCCTTTCTTTCAGCTGAAAGCGGAGATCCAGTCGGATCTCCCACATATCCAACCAGACGTTTACAAGATGTCCGAGAGCTCCAACCAGGGCTCGTAACAACGTCCTAGATAAACGATGCTCACGGCTCGAATACCACTCACCTCACCCAGGTGGTCCCAGCCAAAGATCACCCGGCACGACCAGGGAACAGTCGACCTCTCTGGTTCACAACCCCTTTTTTGGTCTGCGACCTGATATTCATCACGTCCCCATATTTTTACATTGTGGTGCATCTGCTTTCCCACACATTGCTTTAAACCCGACTCACATCTGCCTTTCATCAATATCGCTGTGAATGTTCCTGTTACTGATGGGCTACTCTGTAATCGCTCCAGCTTTGAGACTGGGCTGTGCAACTTGTGCAGCACCTGTCATCTTTTGTAGCTATCTTTTGTAGTTACAACTTTTTTAATACTTTTGTTCTACTTCTACTCTGCTTCATGACTAAATGTAAAAGGTACTAAAGTGAAAAAAGACATATAGACATTCTGTAATTATAATTTAATGATTACTTATTATTCCTTTGATGCTCGTTTTACCCACCTTGTCATTGTTGAAAGGGTAGAAATAAATAAAAATATATAATTTATAATATAACTTATATACTAATGTAATAAATAATAATAGCATACTGATTTGCCACATGTTTAAAACAGAGAGTAAATTCAAACAAAGTGGTTTGGATTTGGTGGTTTGGGTGGTTTGGGTGGGTGGATGGGTGGGTGGGTGGCTGAGTGGTGAAGATTTGGTGGGTGGGTCGGGAAAGAGTTCTCGTGGGTGGGTGGACGGATTGGTTGGGTGGGTGGGGTGTATGTTTGGGTAGGTGGGGTAGGTGAAATGGTCTATGGTAGGTGTGTGTTGTTTAGCAGTATTTGGGGTTGTGCGGGTGTAGTTTTATGGTATGAGTATGGCGTTTTGGGTTGGGTTTAGGTTGGACGTGAGGTGTGTTCCCATGTTCACCTGCTTCTCTCCTCTGGGTTTCTTGTGGTCTATCAGCAGCTCCACGGCGCCCACTACCTCCTTGCGGATGGCGTGCAGCAGGGCGTCTCCAACGTACACATTATAGCTCAGCAGCAGCTCGATGATCTCCAGGTTCTCGTTCTCGATGGCGATCAGCAGCGCCGTGCGTCCGAGCGAGTCGACGCAGTTGATGTTGATCCGGAAGTAGATCTCGGCCTCCTCGAGGGCCTGCTTGACGGTGGCGTAGTCGCCCTTCTCCACGGCGCTCAGGTAGTAGCGCTCCAGCGGCGACAGCTCCGGCTCTGCGCGCACGATGCGCAGCGGGATGCGGTCCCGGTAGGACGAGTTGTCCGTCTTGTAGTACAGTTGCGTCATGGCCGCCTGCTGCTCATCTGCTGCTCATCCCTCTCAGCTGGTGGCAACAGGGACATTTTGCGTATTTATAATATAGGTCTACATTCGAGGTGGTACGTATAAGAAAGTGGAGGGAATTTAAATAGAAGTAACATCGACATTCAACAAGTGTGTTTCTACTAATGCTAACATCAAATAAATCAAATGCTAACATAAAACTGCTAAAAAACGAAATCATATCAACAATTATCCAAATGTGATCATATTATTTATCATCTTGCCTACTAAATGAACTACTACTACTACTAGGCCTACTACTACTACTACGAATACAACAACAATACTACAACTACTACTAAATACTAATCATAACGTAAGCCTACATGTAATCTAAAAAAAGAACCGCAACAACAAATATTATTATATCACCAACAAAGCCATCGTGTGCGTAATTGTAGAAAGTTTACCTTTGAGTTGTTGACCTGTTGCTCAGAAAGACATCATCCTCCTGTGATGCTCAACAAGTGAAACTCCCCGAGAAGATGCTGAGACAAATCACCTCAATGTCCGGCGACGCACCTTGCACGGCGTGTTTGCATTTGTCGTTATCTTCCACAATTTCCTTTTACATTAAAAAGCCAATCCGTGTAAAAGTAGGCTTAATACAGTTTAATTGTTGAACTGCTTGTAGATACGTGTCTCTGTGCGCGCAGCCACCTTTCCTGTAATTTCACGAGGCTACTTTGAGATGAGGAGATTGGCAGGGTGTGGGTGATCGCTTTTGCGCACGTCGTGCGTAACAGCGCGCACCAGCAATCAATGCGCTCTCAGCGCGCATGGCAGTCCCGTTGCGCGCCATTACGCACGTATTTTCTGTTCCGGGCTGTTCAATAGCGCACCGCAAAGCTCTCAGGGCGTCGCGGGCCGACATGCTGATCTATTGCCCGAGGATTTAAAAGTAACTTGTAAACTAAATTTGTCTCCGAGCAAAGGTCGGGCACAATACAACGATGAAACGTATGTAATCCTGTTGATGTAGCCTATACAACGATCTTATGAGTCATAGACTGCCAACCACTCGGTATCCGTCAGCAGTTCGATGCGTCTAATCAGCTTAAATATGTGACGAATATCACATTAGGGGATATGCGGATATGACTTAAACCCCACCCATAACGTCCATGCCATTCAACTGGACATTCATCAGGGACACACAGAACAGAACACAGAACCTTGTTCGCACCCTGACCCTTTTGTAAATAAAAGTTCTGCCGTTACATTAAGCACACATCACAGGGTCTTAAATATAAAATAAGGACATGAAGTAGAATTGCCTGTGCAAACACACTGCCTTTATGAATACAGAGGTTTAATCAGCTCTGTAGAAGATTGAAGTTGTTCTGCCCTACTGGTGAGGTGACACATAGAATACTTACATTCATCCTCAGGCAGACAGAGAGACATACAGGAAGACAGACAGCAGACATACATAGAGATGGATCCACAAATAGACAAACAGAATGCAGGTAGACAGACCTGTGTGCAGGAAAACATTCTTATCACCGGGAGATATCTCGTATCAGTTGTCTAGTAGGAAACAGCTGACAACTTGTTTGCTTTTCATTGATTTCTTCTTTCTCTGGCTCAGTGATCTGGAGATAAGATGTGGGGTAAATCAGACGATATCGTGCTTGTGTATACAGTGAGTAGGCTACAGGTTTGAACGGTGATAGTGGCAGAGAACTGAGATGTCACTTTAAGTCAATAATGGACAGATAAACTAGTGGCTAGAAGAGGTTCACTTTGTGAACCTCTTCACTTCCACAAGCTTACCTTTTTATTTTTGGAACCTGAAATCAAACCAAAACAACTCAAAATGTAGCGTTAAATGCTGTTAATAATCTGTCTGTGCGATTAATGTGTCTTCACAGTGTTCCGTTGTTTTCCTCCAACTTTCATAATTCGGTTTTGTCTACATTTAGTTCCATCGGGTGTGCACTGCTCCTTATCCAAACCCCACTATTAAGATGCTAGACCTAGAGATTACTGAAAAACAACATTAAAAAAGCAACAAAATACCAGATGTATGTCATAAAAATACAAACACAAATATATAAAATACTAAAACATACTTACAAATATAAAAAACTATATAATACCATGCAACTGTTAGTAACTTGTTTTTATCTTGTTAGGCTAAAGATTTCCCATAATGGGGCAGTTTGAATGCTTAAGGAGGAGAGAGGGGGCCAAGTTCAGCATCACACAGTGGTAATGGATGCTAATGTAGACCGCCACGGTTTCAGCTGCTTGGGGAGGGAGAACACAACGGTAGAACGGCCCTGATGTTCATGTTGATGTTGATGTCCTGGTACCTGTGGTTGAGATATAAAAGGGGTCTGCCAGAGAGCGCTTCTGTGTGAGCCAGTGGGATGGGGTGCTGAGGATCTGGGGGGAGGTCTGTGGTCTGGGAGTGGTTCAGCAGGAAGGTCTAGTTCACGTTGGACGTCCTTGACAAGGCTCCCGGGGTTGATTCATGAACTGTTATATCCGGTTGTGCTTTTAGAACAGCCAGACATTCATCTGCTTTGTCTTCTTCTTCCATCTCTCTCTCTTGCTCTCTCTCTCTCTCTCTCTCTCTCTCTCTCTCTCTTTCTCTCTCTCTCTCCCTCGCTCTCTGTCTCTCTTTCTGTCTCTTAATATTCAGGACTCAAATGGTTTTATGGGCATGGAAAACATAGTCATTTACATTGACCAGGCATATACGATTGTGGAGTGTGTGTAGGACGGTTGGTTTAAGCAGCCTCGCCTGGCCCGAGTCAGACTGGTAGGACTCTGGGGCTGGGTGAGGCTGCAAACCTGTTGCCCATTGAGCAATCAGTGTGCACAGGTTAAACCAGCCATGGCAGCATGGAGAACCAGTGTCATGTATCATTGTCTGCCAACCTTACAATAAACTGGCTTTCATCATCATCATCATCATCATCATCATCATCATCATCATCATCATCATCATCGCCACCCTGTGGCCTTGGTTTTGGAGGAGCCCAGCAAGCCATCTAGGGTGTGTGGCAGTTACCTAGATATCAACTAAGATATACAAATTAATAAGGGTACATAGGAATAAAGGGAATAAAGGAAATATTTTTTTGCATGTTTTTTTAATCTATTATTTAGTTCTTTGCCTCATCACCATTGGCTGTACCACAATCACCATCATCGTGTCAGTCTCAGTACTTGAAGGAAATCCAAATCAAACACAACACAAACCAGAATGCCATCCCTTCACCATTGGAGCAAGGCCCACGAAGTATGCTTGCAGTAGGATTGAATCTTTACGAGAGAAAGTATTAGTATTAGTATAGTATTAAAAGTATAGTATGAAAAGTATTAGTATTAAAATTCAAGTAAAGTACGCGTTCTGTTTCGCTCAGAGCAGTTCAAAGAAGTTCACCCAATATAGCATCTTTATTCCATCTTGGAGCTGCTGATTTATAGACGTTCACTGTTTACAAGTATCCACGATTTTTAGGTCCAGTTTTTTTTATTGTTTTGCTGCTATTGTTATGTTTCTTGTTAGACCATCTGTGGGCCAACCACCAGATGTCAGTATTGGACTATAACGGCCGTTAAAGAACAGATGTGCAAAAGTCCTTTAATTTGAAGCATGCTATTGGTTCGGACTGATGTTTACAATCCGTCCAAAAAGTACAGTACAGTAAATACATATGTGCAGATTATTTAACGATCTTTCCTTTGCCTTTATATCAATTAGTGTAGCCGATCACAAAAGCCGGCACGCACACCCACGCGCCTAAAAACAGACACATTGTTGAATTCTGAAAATATAGGCTTAATACAATGTCGCCCTCTCCTGGTGACATGTAAAGTAAGATTAATCAACGGACTTCTGAGTATCGTAAATAGAAAGGATACAGCCTTTTGTGCGTTAAAGTCCAACCTCTGTGGGATTGACCTAGGAATGCAACTTTAACAAACCAAGGAATGCTACCCCTTTGTTGCTGATTGTTAATTCATCCATTAAAATAATTTGTTATTATATGTTCATAATAAAACCGAAAATCAGATGTGATGATGTTTGAGTGTCTGCTTGATCAACACCGCTGCGTTGACTGTAACTATCTTCGTCAGGTTACAGAGTTGTTGCCACTTGCCACCTTCTGCATTTACCATAAAAGTTAGAAAAACAATCAGACTATTATAGTCTATTAGCAGCAAAACATTTTTTTTGGCAGTCTGTGAACGGTTCCAGGAATGGGTTGCCTAGCAACCAGCTGGACGTGTTTTGTGTCGGACCCCCGCAGGGAGCGATGAATGGAGGTTAGAGGTTCTGTTTAGTCCGTTCTCCAGGGAAATTTACTAAACCCAGTAAATCCGGCTTCCCTTTCATCATGTGGCGTGACTCGACAGTCTGTGAAGACAGTGAGTTTATGAAACAAGTTGCTGGGTGTGCTGAAGCGTGTGCGTTTCGTCATGTGTGTGCGTGCTTGCTGCGGTGTGTTTACATTTATGTAGCACATCCGAGTATGCTAATGAATGGCCTATATTTTGTGTATTTATGTGGTGTATGAGTATGTGTATGTATACATGTAGGTGTGTGTTTGTGTGTTTTTCATGATGTGTGTGTTTATTATGGTGTGTGTGTGTGTTATGGTGTCGTGTGTGTGTGTGTGTGTGTGTGTGTGTGTGTGTGTGTGTGCGTGTGTGTGTGTGTGTGTGTGTGTGTGTGTGTGT
>JAOPUD010000055.1:2417563-2447797 GCA_027122715.1 Trisopterus minutus
GGGGGGGGGGGTTGGGGGGAACAGAAAGTGAGGGGAGAGTTCCCTCCGGGGACACATTAAGGGTGCACACGTCCTCCTGTCTTGGCGCTCTCCTACCTGAATGCGACTGTTGCCCCAGTCCGCCACAATGATGTTGCCGTTGGCGTCCACGGCGACACCGGTAGGCGCATTAAACTGGCCGTTCCCCTCACCGTGGGAACCAAACTTAAACAGGAACTCTCCGTCCGCGTTGTATACCTAGGGGGGAAGAAGGTTTGTTTGGGCCTTTTGTTGTTGTGTCAGTGTCAATGGAAAAGATAAGTAAAAATAGGACACTGCGGACACCTCATCCGGCAACGTGTCCCTAAAACAATGGCCGTCGTGAATCATGTGCCCCGTTTATTGATTGATATGACCTGTTCTCTCGCCAGTCAAGTCAGCCAATCGATTGAGAAATCACAGAAAGGAAAGGGGAGCCTCTTTTTTAAACTGGAATATTTTTTAGAAGGGGTAAATAACAGTTAAAAGGCGACATATTACACCACCAGCGGTGAGCGTGATTAGCCGCTGCAAGCCGTTTTGAAAATCGGCCTCTTCTGACATCACAAGTGGGCGTGTCCACCTAGACGTGAGCTGGATAGATCAGTCTACCAGCCTACCCAGTGGACTGTAGCAAACGTTGCACATCTATCCCGTCATCTAGGGGGACACGCCCACCTATGACGTCAGAAGAGGCAGATTTTCAAAACGGCTTGTAACTGCTAATCACACGCATACCTGGTGGTATAATATGTCACCTTTAATGACAACCAGGGCGGGCCATACCTTCACTGAGTGGTTGTGGAAGTCTGTCACCACGATCTCATTCTTGTTGTTCACTGCTACAAAGTGAGGACCTAAGGAGAGACACGCCGGGGGGCGCGGGGGGGGAGGAAGACAGGAATTGTGAGTCATCCGTCTTGAGGAGAGGAAATCGAGGAAGTAATTCGCTTTTTATAGATATCCTCAACCAATCCCTCAACAGAATTTCTCCTGGCTAGCGTCTGACTGACCGGACCGGTGATATGAAGTTATATAACTGACTGATCAGCATTTTTATCAACCTCAGCCTCCATTTGGTTGATGCATTATCTACAGCACTATAAACAATTGCGAGTGCGTACACTTTTTAGCAAGGCCCAGTGGGAATCGAACCCCTGACCCTGGTGATGTTTACAACAGGTTCTACTAATCTGGCTACACAGAACCAAGACACAAAGACAAATAATAACATTTTACAATAACAGAAAGGGAATTGAAGTGAAGTTCAAACTCAAGGTTTGGTCACACGCCTAGACACAGTGAGTAAGGATTACTTACTGAAGACGGGACCCGATTTACTAAGCTTTTGATCCAGTGCTATGTTTGCACCGCATTTTTCTAAAAGAAAAGTGAGAGAAGGAGGTGAGAGATGACGTCAGGGATGCAACGGTCGGAGATGAGGTAATGTTCTGCGTTCGACGTTAGCAACAGGTAACATTAGAATGCGTTTCCATTGAGTTGTGGTGGTTTCCCCGGAAATTCTAGATGATTTCCCCACCCAACTAACCAATATGGCTGCTAGGTCAACAAGGTTGGTTCCTGATCCAAAGTGAAATGTTTTGTTAAGGGGTCATGCATTTCATGTAAACCAATTTAACATGACCAATATGGTAAATGCATGCATTTCCTTGCAGCAGATCATCTGGCGGAGCATTCCTGTGCATTGGGATCTGTAAATCTGGCCCATGCTCAAACCCTTAGCGAAAGCACCAGCACTTTATCACAAGTGGTCATCATTTACGATTATTTCTGATTTCTTAGACGTAGCCAATAGTGTTTGTTATGGGATAAAGCATAGGCCTATGGAGTGTGGATTTGACCAAATGTTTGTAGCGTGAAAAAAGATAATAACTAGAATCTTATTAATTTTAACGGATCAAAAAGTGTGAAAGTTGAGTTCTGTATTTTTGTCACTCGCTTCAAATACAACTTTGTCAAGCGAACTAAGTTCCTCCATTTAGTTTTGGAAAATTCAACAACATGATTTTGTCTGTCCTGACAGGGCATTTTGCTTGGGGCTCAAGGCAATGATTTTAGTAGTCTATTAGTGGTCTATTAGTAGTGTGTAGCTATTAGCTAGCTCGTCATGCTTGTATGTGAATATCTGTTACTAAAGCTAGCTGTTGTTAACACTAGCTGTTGTGGCTAACACTAGCTCCACAGACGGTACCTGCGAACTGTCTGTCTGAAGTCCCTTTGGCTCCGAACTTGGTGACTAGCTTCCCGTTGGCCTGGAAGATGAAGACGCAGCAAGCCTTGTTGTCAACGGTGATGATGTGTCCGTTCTTGTCCACGGCCACACCCTTGGGTCCCATCAGACGGCCCACGCCTATCTTGCTCTGCCAGGAGCCAAGGGAGATGACATCATGAGTTTCATGGTGTTAAGATGACTTACGACTCACACTACCCCAACCCCGCCCTAGCCTACCACTTCACAACCTAGAGATCGAGATAGATTGTGTCCTCGGGAAATTCAGTTGTGGGGATGGGGCAGGGTAGTGTAATGTAATGGCTAGAGGGTTTGAATCCCTGTCGAAGTGTAGTAGGTAAGTGGATTGGATCCCCAGGCGTCCTTGAGCAAGATGCCCTCACCCTAACCCGCTCCTTCATGACACGTTTCTGAATTCACTGTGCACGTGTGAAGAAGCGGCACGCGGCTAACCACGTGACCTGTAAACGGCCTCCTTATGGTAAACAAATGGAGGTCCTTCTTCTTCACCTTGAACTTCCCGTCCGAAGAGAAGATGCTGATCCAGTGGTTGTCGTAGTCGGCCACGATGATGTCCCCGTTCATGTCCACCGTGACGCCGGTGGGGCGCTGCAGCTGGCCCGGGGAGCGACCTCGGACCCCGAACCTCATCTTGAACAGGCCGTCGTTCGAAAATATCTGTTGAAAAACAAACAAACAAACAAACAACATTAAATGTATGCATGAGGACTTCATAATTCTGGATGCCCCGTTAATGTGCATTGTGTAACAATGCACTGAGCTGAAGTTACACCACAGAGCAAAGGGAATAAACACAAGAGGGTAAATACGCCCACGTTGCTGTGGAACACGGCGGTAGTGTGGGGAACTCGAGTGGAAGCTACCGAAGTTAAAGAGCTGGGCCGGCATCAGCATCGTGTCGGTTGCACCCACACACACACACACACACTGCCCCGACAAACGCAGACCAACAAAACCATAAAACGATGATTATGGCGAGAGCCATTAAAACGAGATATTAAAAACACAAAAAGTGACTCATTCTCCTTATTTGAAAGCATTACTCTAGCAGGAGTGTGGAGGAGGAAGGGGTTTCCGATTATTATCATCTCACTCGTTTTCTAATGACAACATTTATGCTGAGCAGGAAAATTTATAGGTTGAATCGGCACCAACTATTGATTACGATAATTAAACTTAAGCATCCTTATCGGCAGTGAAAACTTGTCAGTAAATCACTAATAAAATACATTTAGTTGAATGCGTACCAGAACCATTCTTCTTAAAAACGTGTTTCAATGTCCTACCTGTATACACTGGTTGTTGCTGTCTGCGACAATGATTCGCCCATTGCTGGACGTGGAGATGCCTTGTAGGTTGGTGAACTCTCCTTTATCCCGCCCTCGAGCTCCTGCCAATCACATCAAGTGGATGAGGTCGATATTTCATCAACATCTCGTCATCCACAGTATATTGTAGATCAATGCCTCCACCCAGGCAAGCCAAGTCAATGAGATGTGGAAGAGAGTTTTATATCAGAGAGATTTTACACAAGGAGGGAGAGAGATTAGGTGGATGCGTTTTGGGTCAGAACCAATGGCTGGTTGGCCTCAGGGGCCTTAGGACGGGACGGAATGTTTGGGTGATAGTTTTTGCAGGGTTTTTTTGTTGTCTGATGAGTTATGGTTTGGATCATGGTTTGGATTAAGGTTTGAATTAAGGTTTGAGATATGGTTCAGGACATGGTTTGAGATATGGTTCAGGACATGGTTCGAGATATGGTTCAGGACATGGTTTGAGATATGGTTCAGGACATGGTTCGAGATATGGTTCAGGCTGGGGTTCGAGATATGGTTAGGGTTATGGTTTAGGTTTGGGGTTCGGGTTCGGGTTATGTGTGACTGCGTGGCGGTGGCGTCACTCACCCACGCGGTAGATGAGCTCGTCCTCGATGGGGTTCTCCTTCTTCTTGGTGGTGCTGTACATGCTGGACGGCCGGCGCACCGCCTTCTGCCGCACGTGCCCGCCGCCGCCGCTCGGCGACTTCACCCGCCGCTTGACGTCGTCGGGGGACTGCAGCACGTCCGACGGCTTGACGGCGCGCAGGCGGAAGGGGCTGCCCCGCACGGGCTGCTGGTACAGCAGCAGGGAGAAGCTGTACTCGCCCTCCGCCCGCACCGTGTAGCCCACCTCGTACGTGCCGTTCTTATTGTCCACCACCTCCACCTCGGGGCAGCCGGCGCCGTCCGCCGACACGATCTGCGCCCGCAGCGCCGCGTTGCCGCTGCGCACCAGCTCGCTCTCCTTGTCCTTGGTGGTGACCGTCACCGTGGTGGGCTGCCCCACCAGGGCGTGCCGCAGCCCGCCGCCCGTGGCCACGCTGGTGTGGCCCACGGCGCCGGTGGTGATGAGCACGCCCAGGTTCTGGATGGAGCGCCGCAGCCCCTCCGTCTCCACCTGGCACTCGAGGTGGCCATTCTCGTGGGGCTGCTCGGGGAAGGTGTGGCGGGCCAGGGCGCTGACGCGCTCGCTCATCTGCTTCTGCACCAGCAGCACCTCGGTGGCCGAGCCGTGGCTCAGGGCCTGCTCCGTGAAGCTGCAGCTGGCCTGGATGTTCTCCTTGCCGCGCAGCAGCGACGCCAGCTGGGCCTGCAGCACCTGGGGACGGGACGACGGGCCGCGTCAGCCGCGTCGGAGCGGTGCACCGATTCATCTAGGTTTCTGAACAGCCTCGGAAGCTAGAGGAATCTGCAAGCTCGTGGTTTATTTGTGCTGGCAGATGGTGTGGTTCCCCGCCCCGTTCAGACAGATTTCTAAATGCGGGTATGGTGATGATGATGACTGTACAGACGAAGGCCATCGGAGCGTTTCATTTACATCCAAGAAGACTGCCACCGATGTGGAACCTTGGGTTGAATTTCGCCGTTGCGACCGCATTACATCGAACTGGACAGTATGTACACTCTCTCAAAGAATAACAAACAACCTCACTTTTGTTGATAAGAAAGTAATAATAAGTTTGCCATACTTAAGACGTAAAAGTTGTATTTACCAACCGGGCCTTCGCACGGCTACCTAACACTTTTGCTGCTCTGATGGGTTGTAGGACTATCAATCGTCCAGGGGCCTTTTGGTCTGTGCCCGTTGATAACGCCCCGTATGTGATATCAGGCTAGTATGTGAACTGGGTTAGCAATGCAAACAACAGGGCCCTCAGCCTCTAGCCTGTAATCATCCTCGAGCAGGATGCCCTCACCCCCCCACCTGCACCTAGATGACATCCCTCGTTAAATCGTCTAAGCCTATTTAAGATACCGTCTTATTGAATCCTCCAAGGGTCAACGCACTAACAACAACTCAGAGACGACAACAACAACAACATAAACAACAACAACAACAACCCTCTCCAAGGAGGGGGAATTAACAGGAGCTGGGCAGAGTAGCGCGGGGCTGACCTTTTGCTTGGTGCTGCAGATGTTCTCCACCTCAGCGATCAGGGCGTTCTTCCTCAGGTGCATGGCTTTCTCCAGCTCCTCGAACGTGTTGCTGATCTCGGCCACCGCGTCGTTCTTGCGGTCCGTCAGCTGCTTGGAGATCTCGTTCACCAGGTCGATGGCGGCCGTCAGCTGGGGTATCCTGTCAGGGGATGGAGAGCAGGACAGACGGAGGAGGACAGATGGAGGAGGAGAGGTGTGTGAAACTCCGCTCTGGTTTTCCCAGAACATTGTTTGCAGGACGCATGCATCAGGGGTTTGCAACTTTCGTACGCCAAGGGATTTGCAGAATGTGCTCAGGCCTATGCTAGGACTTGGCTTAAACCAAATCACAGATAATCATAGCATACGTCTCTAAGGCATGTATTTATTGGAATTTGCACAAATTGATAGCTAGATAAGTACAGATGTTGTTTGATAAAACATGAAATTGAACGTTTTTTTTAATGTTATTATTAATCAGCATAAAAAAAAAGGAACCAAGCTGCAGCTATTGACCAACAGCGCCCTCTAGTGTAAGAGCCCCCGGCCCCCTGGGACACGACCCATAGATGGAGGTCAGAAGGCAGTACCCAGAAGGGACATGTACCTGTTGCGGACGGTGTCCAGCTGGTCGTTCAGGGCTGTCTTGTGCTGCTCCAGCACGTCTCTGAGAGGCACAGTCATGTGCTCCCGGTGCTCGCCCTCTGTGCACTCCAGACACATGGCCGTCTCACACGACTCACAGTAGAACTCCATCACCTGCAGGGGGCGGCACGGAGCAGCCAAACACAAGCGGCAGGGTGAGGCGGAGCACAAGGGGTGGAAGTTAAAGGGGCGTTCGGTTAAACCACCCATGTGCACACCCCACTCACGTGCTCACACACACGCACGCACGCACGCACGCACGCACGCACGCACGCACGCACGCACGCACGCACGCACGCACACACGCTCATCTGAGCCTAGAATCAAAGCAATGGGCGAGTAGTAGGCCGAGGCTTAAGCCCTGGCTGAACCGAACAGTACTACTGGGACTAAGTGGGCTTAATAGTCAGTGTTGATGCACCGTTTGTAAAGGGTGCGACCAGCCACTGCATTTATAGTCGCTGGTCGGCTCTTACATTGTTAAACGTTTCAGGAGGCCTGCGGCAAATGCGCAACAGTCTGAAACTAGTTTTGTGACATAGGCAAATACGCTTAACCCTATAGGTAGCAACAGGCCTACTTGCCACTGGGTTTGGGGCAGGAGTGAAGTGGCGTTTGATCCAGTAGGAAGAAGGCTTAAACCTTGTCAGTACTGGTCATACCCCTAACCCTAACACCCCCTACCCCTTACACCTAGTTAGTACTAGGCCTATCCATATTGGCAGAAGTAGGCCTCCCTTTTCCCTAGTGGATGGGGAAGGACGGCGTTGGCGTCTACAGGTCGTAGTGGTACTAATATTAACAGCAGTGGTCCTACCTTGCCCTCGTGGTGGGGGCAAGTGGTAGTACTAGACCTAGTATTAGCAGCCGTGGTCCTACCTTGCCCTCGTGGTTGGGGCAGGACAGTGGCTGCGCGGCGGCCACGGCGCTGACGGACTCCAAGCCGCTGGAGGCCTCGGGGCGGCTGGTGCACTCGGGGTCCCGCTGCAGCACGTCCATCAGGTTGGTGATGAAGAAGTTGTTCTGCAGGGCCGACACGCCCTTCTCGGGGAGGATGGACGTCTGCCTGCACACCGGGCAGGACAGCGTCAGGGACTGAGGCGGGATGTAGTTCTGCAAGCATCTGAAACGAGATAAAAAAAAGGAAAAGGAGGGTATAAGTGCATTCCACTCTGGGCTCTCGTGACAAGTCGTGTTTGCTGATATTTGGGGCTTTTATACAGATCTCTCAATTGGGTTTGCACAATCAAATGGGTTTCGATGACCCTAGCCATCAGAGGGTCGAGAACCCAGGGGGGGAGGGGGGAAGAAGACTGCTGATGAACAGGAAAAACTGACCCCTACTTTGTTACAATAGGTTGGGCAGTTGGCCAGCTGGGCAGTCATAAAATAATCTCCCTCTACTTTATTATTAAATATTCTTTAACTTCGACCAGCTCTGCATGTAGTGGAGCCCTAACATAATATATGTTTACTCTAAATCCTTGCTCTACAATGGACTGTCAGTAGGGGGCTGAACTGATTCAATTTTGCCTTAAGCTAGAATTTAAACCTCCTAGCTCTATGCGAGACATTACTTGACTAGAAATAAAAGACGAGATCAGTGATTTTTTTGTTCTTTTTCCGTTCAATAAATAATTGTCATGATGGAATGTAGTTTCCAAGGTTCCAACAGCTTCATTTCTGACTTTAAATGGCAGACCCCAATGGAGTATCAAATAGAGACTGACATTTATTAAAACTGATTTAGAAATCATTCTCATTATACACTGTTTAGGAACAAATGTCATAGATTATTTAAAATGTAGGTAATGTGGTTTGGAAAGTCATCTTGGAGCCAGACATTTTGGCCCCGTTAAAAAAAGTACCCAGGTTATTCCTAGGCTAGCTGCTGATATCATAGAGATATGTTGTACTCACTGGTGTATGGGACTTAATGCTATAATTCATATTATTACATTTCTGTATGAACAACATCCTAACCACTACCACAGTCATGACTTATGGCTGGTTATTAAAGGATAACTTCTGGATTATTTTTCCTATTTTCTCATCATTTTGTGTAAGGGAGTAAAGTGTCCAGTGTTTTGGATCTGTGAAATGGGCTGAAATGTAATCCTTTAGGGAAAAAGCAACCTGTCAACGTTGTATGTCCTCTAAAAGTGCTTGTTTTTGCCACTGACCGGCTGAGCTTGTTAATTTGTTGTCTGACAACATTATGGAAAGGAACCTACAGAGAAGCGTCTCAAGGGGAGGTCTTGCGCTGAAATCTTGTTGAAGGAAATTTCCCTATAGTCGTCATAATCTAAACCTCCTCCGGCCAAATCTCTTAGAGAACACTGAGCTTTTGTAGTCTAACACAACACTTTCCGGCACTCTTCTCTCCAAACCTACCTCACGTTTCCACCACTCTCTACCTGCAACAACTCAACTCTTGCAATATTTGAGAGAATCATAAAACATCCATTTAACGGATGACGTGAACAAAATGTTGACAAATCCTTGATTCCTTGGGATTTTTAATGGCTTAAGACTGCTGCTTAACTATCAGGGCAACTACTTTTGTCTAACCTGCATAAACGCAGTCTTGAAACGGTGCTTGAAACGGTGGCGAGGGGACATCATCTATTACATAAATATAAATATACCCTGCAGACCTCATTCCCATCTACGTCGGTTGAGGTGTTCCCACAAGATTTGAAATATGAACCTTTCAAATGAAAGTGGGAGTGGAAGGCCTAAAACACTACAATATGTGATGTATAATATGTATGCTGTGTTTTGAGTTTTTGATTAGATTGGAAGTTGAATGCATTTAAAGTTTTAAATAACGTAACAATACTAACAATAAAAAAGAATGATGTCCTGTGTAGTAGTGTGTGATGCCCGGGCCAGACATGGGGTGAACTTACTTCTCGCAGAAGGTGTGGAGGCAGGGCAGAACCTTTGGGTTGTGGTAGTGGTCCAGGCAGATGCTGCAGACCAGGAACTGCTTGTCTATCTGCCGCACCACCGGGCTGGTACTGCCACTCTCGCGCTTAGCCATGGTGAGAGACATTCACGACCAACTCAGGTAGAAACGATGGATTAACCGGATGGTTTAACCTGAGAGACCCACAGAAAGAGAACACTTAATTACACAGATGTCATCAATCCATCACCCACTTCAGGCTCAAGGGTCAACATTCAAAGGGTTTTATTGGCATGGAAAGTGTACATTTACATTGCCAAGTAAGAAATTACAAAGATACATGGAAAATAAGTCAAACTAACATGTTTGTTTATTAAAAAAAAAAAAGTTTTAAATGAATTGGTCCAACAACAATGTCATACAGAGAGGTCTTTACTCTTCCCTAGAACTGGGTCAAAGAATGTCAGTTATACTTCCCGCAAACTGAGCTATACCCACGACTTAGCAAGGAGGCTTAGCAGTGAGACAGAGGGTGAGAAAGAGAAAAGACAGGGACAGAAACAGAGAGACAGAGGGTGAGACTGAGACAGAGAGACAGAGCGCGAGAAAAAAAGAGATGCGTGAGGTTTGGAGAGACTAGATTCTACATTGCCATTAGGGTGTCTAATATCTTTCGCCCCATCCTCGCTCACTCGCTTGCTCTCTCGCCCTTGACCAATCCTCTCTCTCTCTCGCCCCTCCTCTTCGTCGCCCCGTCCTCTTTCTGGCCCGGTACAAAGCAAGCAGCAGGAAAAAGTGAGTCACAACCACCACCGACTGGGTTCAGGAGAGACAACAGGAAAAAAAAACTACCTCCCAAAATAGACCACAGAGCAAAACGCCTGACATGTCAGCACTGCCCCGTTTAATCAGCCCAAGTGAAAAACACAATAGTGTGACACAGGTAATTTACTTAACGTCATCTTCAACGTAGCCCAAAGATTAACGAACGCAATGACCACTCCCTAATTACTGTAGATGAAAAACACAACTGAAGATGTATGAATAGAATAAGAGAAATGTCCTCATCTCTCACTTGAAGTGACATTTCATTGATTTAAGAATTTTTTCTGTTGTGTTTTATTGCCAGTGTACAGTGTCTTTCAGTGTCAAGGAAAGTGCTATATGAAAAAAAAAAAAAGTACAACAAACATTGGGAGAAAGAGCGATAGAGAGTGCCGGACCCCTTACTGTGGCTGAAATGAGGTGGAGCGACGAGGGAAGCCATTCAAGATAGAAGCTCATTCTGAAGGGACACTTGGGTGTAAATAAACACGTCCACGTGGCACAAGACAAACTCCCTGCGTTGTTTAGTGTTTTTAATTTAGCGTTTAGCGTTACTCCCATCACAGCAGGCCTTAGGATGGTATTATGGGATAGAAGAGATGCCATTACATGGTGTAATCTGTAATCAAGTGTATCAGTGGGTCAAACACAGCTTACCGATGCGGACCAAATGTCACACTACATCTGTCATATCACAGACAAACAACAGATTACAGGCCACACACACACACACACACATAATCAAGTCTGTCGTTTCTTTCGTGTGATGTCAGCACAGTACTGATTATCCGTACACTATAATCGTTTTTTTCCCCCTTGATCTTCAACAGTAAACAGCATTCAGACCACCATTCTTGGTGAAATATTTTTAACAGGAAGTTAGTTCAGTGAAAACCATTTTATTTTGATAGAGGGCTAGAGGAAGTCCTGTCACAAGAGCCAAACTGGGTTTGAGAGACCCATTTTTCCTGCCGTTATAGCCTGATTGCTGTACTTAAATTAAATTTGAACTTTACTTAGCAAGTGAGTGCGAGCCAAACGTATCTGAATGTTATTTTTATAGCCCTTCATCACAGTTCCAGTCTCAAAGGGTAACACAGGTCACATCCACAGACACCCCCCCCCCCTCCTCCTCCTCCAGCCTTAAAGGAAAGGCTTCCTTGGAATACAAGGAATACCGAGGAAGGTCTCTTCTTCTAGGGACGGCCAGGCCTGTAACAGGCACCAACTCGGCAGAAGCATCACTTCTACGAATTTATTATACAATACATAAACAGAAAACACTTTTTAGGCAGAAAACAAACCTAATACGGCCCAGATCGACGCAACCCCTTGCTCAGGGTTATCTGAGTGCTCCACATTGTACAATGGTAAACCAGCAGCTTCTCCCCTGATCCAAATGACTGAGAGAGGCAGAACAAGGCTGGTGACCACCACCGCGCCTCGGCCACACTTCACACCCCACCACCCACCAATACCACCGCTGGTCACGGCTGCGGACCCCTGTCATGCTCATGCTTCTCCTGTGGGCATCGGGGCTAGCTAAAGTGGCAGCCCACACGTTGTGAAGACATGTTAGAAAAGTTAAGGAGTCGATGGATTGGGAAAAGCCAGAACAAGTTCAGTTTGCTGGTTGGAGTTTCCGACAAAACCCTTGAGAACTAAACTAAACATAAAAACCAAAACTAAACACACCTTTTCCTGTGGTTGGGAGTGCAGTGCAGGGCCTCACATTTACATTGCATTTACATGAAGTAGTAGCTTGTATCCAAAGCAACTTTAACTTGATTTGTTTGTGTTTTTAATAAATTAATGGTAGTTCCTACATTAGCCACATTTACATTTAGTAATTTAGCAGCAGAAGCTTTGATCCAAAGTGACTTAAAATAAGCACAGTTGGGAACGATCGTGCAGAGTAGCTATTTTGAAATGTATCATCACATGTCCCATGTTCCATGGATCTAGATTGAATTCCAGCAACAGGACAAGTTTATTTCGTATGAATGGTTCTCAAAACGCCTCATGTCGCACATCATATCACATATCCCACGTCCTATCCCTGATCTTTTCCGTCTGTGTTTAGTGAGGCTTACTGGGTCATACTAATCCAGGTCTGGACTCTACAGTTCAAACGATCAGAGCTCCTTCGTTATCTCCACCAGAGGATGTTATTCCGTCTGTGTCGGCAGGAAGCAGTTGAAAAAAAAAGCCGGAAATCTTCTATCCCCCCCTCCCCCCATTATTCTGAGATCCTATGCTGACCCCCGGCTGTCAGAGATCATACACCACCTGTCTCCCCCTCCCAGGAGCCTGGGGGTGGAAACAGCTAGCTGGTCGCTAGCAACTAGCCTTTCCCTCTCACTCTCTCTCAGTGCAACTACATAGACTTCTCTGGGGATCACTCCCATAATGCATTGCATACATAAGCCTGAATAACCTAATACCTAAACAGAGCAAGTTCTGTTTTCAACCTAACCATCCTTAACCTTAACTCTTCCAACCCTTACATCCACCATCTTTAACCATATACGTACATTTCTAAACCATGACTGTAGAGCGTGAAGACTAGAGGATAAATTCCTCTCGCTGCAACCCTCTCTTGCCCACTCCCTCACACGAGAGAGAGGGAAGTGCAGACTCATAAGCAGCTGTCTCTCTCCCTCTTTCCTTCTCTCTGCAGCCTCTCGCCTTCTCTGAAAAAAACAAGAAGCAGAGCTCCCCGACAATGACATTCCAACCATGCTTTCAGCTAACGCTGACAACTCCCTCCCTCTATACCACGCGCTCTCGCCCTCCCTCCACACCATCCATCTCTGCGGCTCTCTCTCCCCATCTCACCACCAATCTCTCTACCTCTGTCATTCTCTCACTCCACCACTTCTCCCCCCAACCTTCTACCCCTCCCTTACTCTCCATTTCACTTTCTCCATCACTCTCCCCCGTCCATTTCCCTCTCTCTCTCTCTCTCCATAGAAGCTACAGTAACTAAAGTAATTTGTGCATTCCACTACTGCACCACAATTTTTTTAAATGTCTTCTCAACACGTGCGTTTTCAATATATAGGGCATGACTGAGCACTAGATGAGTCAGCGGGGCAATTCACAGCAATTCTACGCCACCTCCCCCCCCCCCACCTCCTTTCCTTCCTTCCTTCCTTAAGTTCCACACATCTGAATGGGCTCTGAATGCATATGACATCATCAGGAAGCTGACGAGTGGTCACACCCCTGCGGCTCCTCCCCTTCCGTGATTTCACTGTGTGTAGAAAAAAACTTAACAGAACAACGACAGAACAACCTCAGCCATGCGTTGATATGGAGAGGAGATAAGTGAACAAGGGATGGAGTTCGTGAACAAACAAGCAGAACACCCATGGTGAACTTTGAGCCCAACAATGTGTTGTTCTACACACTGCTCAGGGCTTCCCAGTCACACACATGAGTGTGTACCTACACAAACTGGTGGACAAGGCTGTGTTCCGCAGTAGAGGGAAGCCCACTGGGTTAGCCACGCTCAGCCTCAGCCGGGACTGTAATTAAACTGTTAAATGAGCTAGAAGAGCAGATTCAACAACGTTGAGGAGGCAAGCGGAAGGTGGTATCACTTCTGAGCCTCCATTATATAAAACACCCATTATAGTCGTACACTTTTCTAGGCTATCATTTCAGAGAATACAAGATTCATAATATTCAGAGATATTGCAGTGTTTTTCTTGTTTTCATCCTTTGATGAAACTACCGTACACGGCACAATATACTGCACCTCAGGCGGCTTCCTAAGAAACACAATTTTGCATTCACAAGCAAGATATTGTTGAATCAATACATCACAAAGAACCACGTAATTGTTATAATACCTCATTTCACTTCGTTTAGCCAACCCCCTCTCCCGATCCTTTGTTTATGGTTTCTTAGAGAAAACCTTGTGATCAGCAGTTTGTACAGTGGGGGTCCATTAATCACCCCGGTGGTGCTGGAGACACATGGGAGAAATGTACATCTGCCCACCAGAACGTTGGTTCCACATCCAGGCTCACGGCCACGTGCTCGCTCTGGTAGAATGGACGCTAATCCACCGTGTGACCGTGTCCAACCACTGTATCCATTCACGGACGTGTTGTTAAATAAACAGTGCCGTCATCCACACAAGGCAATGACCAGCTCATCAGGAACAGTTAGGAGGAGGAGGATGAGGAGGTGCCTTGCCCAGCGACACACCACCACCACCGGGGATCGATCCAGCCACCCTGGGCTACTCTTCTTTGTTAACCTGCTCTCCCTCCAGAACTGAACTACCACTGTAATTAAGAAGCCTTAAGGATAGGATTTCCTAGGAGTTCTTCAAATATTTCACATTGGGACCCACCAGGACAATTTAAGTGTGTCCATGGGACCCACCAACACACACAGGCACTCAGAAAACACAAAATCCACTAGAATTGTAAACCCCTTCATTACAGGGGTACTGTGTGTTGTCAGGCCACAACTCGCCTCCAACTGGAATGCGATTTGGCTTCACCAACCATTTTGGGTCTCGAGTTGACCGATAGTTTAAGAAACCTTTAGTCAACCTCATTCCTTATGCCATAAGAACACTATACTCTAGTCTTCAGTACCACCCTCCTAAATCTATGCAGCCATTGACGGTTACAGCGTTTGTCCTCCACTTCTTGAAGTTGCTGGTTCAAGCCCCACAGCTGCCAAGCAGTGGTGTGCCATCATGACAACTGCACGTTTCGCCACCTGTCCAGCTCAGTTGAGTGGAGCGGAACAATGTCTCGGAGGGTCACCACTCCACTCAGAGGATTTCTGGTCCTTACGGCCCTCGGTATACTGTGACTGCTCTGCCATCTGGATGAGCCCTCATGTCTCTCAGACACCAGTCACAACATCATCTCCATGTCCATGTCTGGCCCGTCACCTCCCATAGCCACCAGGCCCAACCAGCGAGGGGACACCCAGGCGTACCTTATTATTTATTCATTTTACCGTACCGACGAAGAAACACATGCTGTTTCAGTGTGGATATCATTTATATATATTATCTTCCCGAGATAGCGGTATACTCCACTGAGACCTGTGGTAATACGGTGACCCCCACGCAGGTCAGGAGGCTAGTGTTACAGTGGATCGGTTTAAGAGGATTTCAGGAAAGGAAACATCAGTGCCTTGTTTTAATCAGCCTGGATGTGATCCGTCTTCTACTCGATGACCATGTGTAAGACTCAAGAGCCACGCCCGGTCAGCTTATCTCTCCCTAAATCCCCTCCATTCATAAAGTGTGACACATCATAACGCCCGGTCTCTGTAGTTGCTGTATAAATTACTGCTGTACAGTTGCAGTACTTTATGGCCGTTGTGGCCTCATTTGCTCTGAATGTGGGCCTGTGAAGCCAGTAAAGCTGTGATTGTGCTGAAGGGCTGTATAGATAGGTTTGATGGCACCTTTTACGTCATTAAAGCCATTACTGGCAAGGTCGACCAACTTCAGAAACCCCAAGAAGATAGAGGAAAGTTTGATCTGGAAGAGGAAATCGTCCAGGGTGGTTAGAAACAGCAGATGCTGTGTGGGCAGAATATGGTGAACAGATCAGCAAGAAAGGAAATGTTCCTTACGAGGTTGACCTACTTATGCATTCTTGAATTGTCTTCCATTTATTAGCCTCTTTAATTGATTTATGCTGCAGCTTATCCTCGCCAAGCATTGAAAGCTTTTTTAGAAAGCCTTTACCTTACCCTTGTTAGGTAGCGTTAAATGCTAAGTAGCCTAAGATTCTAAGCCCCCTTACATGCCATGTGCTTTGATATGCCAAATACCACGACATAAGCATAAGCACACCAACAAGCTAAGCCCCCTCACATTTCAAGTAAGGTACCATTATACACTGTATAATGGTATAATGGTATAAATTACCGTAACTGCTTGGTATGTGATTTCCTCCACACACTCAAACGGTAGAAGTAAACTCATCCCTCTTCCTGGTCCGGTGGGATTCCACCCCAAGTCATGTTATAACAAATAAGACAGATTGATCTGAACGGAGGGGGGTTTTTGGGGCTCTCTGGATATGGAGAAGTGCCAGTCTGGACCTGTTCCAGAGAAACCTGTCCCACTAAACAGAGGATCCACCCCCATCACTCACCGCCTCAGTCATTCATCCCCACAGTTATGCAAGCACTGCTACACATTATACCATTAGGAAGCAAAAATGTCAAGCCTAATGGGGAAAGTCAAAGGAGCTATATGTAACAAATTGACTGTACTAAAACATAAAATGACCATGACATTTCATCAGAGATTAAGAAAACGTGCTGAATCAAAAGACATTTGATTTCGTTTTTCCTGTGTGATCCACTATTCTTATTCTCTCACTGCCAATTCCCACAGTCTTAGATTCCAGATAGGATACTGAGCTAGTTTTTTTATTATAGTTTAATTAGAAAACTAATAAATTGCAAAGGTTTACATTCTACATTTATAGTTTAGGTCTTGTCGTTGATTGTCCTTATCCGAAAAAAAACATGCGAGCTTCGAGTCTGGAGAGGATGGGGTGGGCAGAGACTGCTACTGCTATGGTTGCTACGTCATACCATTCAGTTAGGTCAAATAAGGCTTCCTGCCCAAAGACTTTTTAATGCAAGCTTGTGTCAATTAATATAAACTGATGTAAATATTACAACATGGTCAAAGGTATAAGTAGTATAAAAGTGGTATCATTTTTATTTCTCCTCTTGGGCTGGAGGAGGTGCATTCTTGCAGGATCATCTTGGATGACTTATCACTTAATCCCCATGATTCATTGTTTATATAATGTTTCAGACCAGAAACCTTTCCCCCTCCATCTCATCACTCGTCTCATAGCTCTTATTCTATCCATTCTAAGAGCACGAGAGCAAGGCCAATGTTAAGTAGTATACCTAGTAGTACGAGATAATCTTGGAGAGCATCTCGGGTCATGATACTGGTGCACCCTGCACACCAGGTCTGAGAGCTGTGGTATGTCTGAGCCTCTGTGATATGGAGGGTGAGGAAGAGGACAGCAGTGGCAGCTAGAGAGATAAGCCAAAGTGTTGTTGAGAGAAAGATGGACAGACTGGCAGAAGGACAGCTAGACGGGACAAGTCAGATGGAGAGACGGACAGGCCTAGAGACAAAAGAACAGGCAGACAGATGGACAGTCAAAACGGTGAGTGGACAGGTAGACATATACTCGGAAATGAAGACTGGCCAACAGTAAGCTAGACTGCCAAACAGACAGACCAGGTGTCATGGTTACAGGTGAAGCATGATAAATCAAGATCTGTCTATGGACCGGGTGGTACCTGAGGAAAACAGGAAACATCACACAAACATCACAGAATTAATCACATCATGTCTTGGCATATGCCTCTTCACCGTGCAGAGGGAGTGGGCTGTGTCGTTTCAAAACCTTGATGCGATTATGTGACTGCAAATGACTCCATTATAAATATCTGCCTGGGGTAACCTGAAGAGCCCTAAAAAGGAGAGGAATATTTTGAGAATGTGTTGTTTCATATATTATGTTGAAATAAAGCTTACATCCTAAAATCTTCATGTGTCGGCATTAGACCAACAATATATGATTACTATGATGACTATGGTTATTAATCAGCACTAATTAATGTTTACTCTCAACCCAGACGAGGCTGTCAGTGGCTAGCCTGCCCTTAACAGACGGTGATGAGTCGGCTTCTGTGATTGGTCTGATGAAGCCAAGCTGGCAAAAAACAAGACTTGTGTCAGCGGGACAACTTATTAACTATTCATGTGTGGGAATCACGCTGTGGTTTTAGGATCAATGACGCCGATGTAAAGAGGAAGTGACCTCCTGCTGTAGCTGATCAATGGTCAGTAATCGTACGGTATCAGTGCAAATGTATAGATTTCCCCCCCCCCCCCCAGGTAATTATTCAATACAAACAACAAATGGAGCCAAAAACTCAATAACAAAAACAGCAGAATTAGAAGAAGGGACTTAGAAAAAGGACTAGTTATCCAGACTAGTAATACAGTCAAGCTAATTGCATGAGCTTGATCACTAGTAGAAATGAGACAATCTCTCCCGCTACAGTCAAACATTTGTGGTTTGGTGTATGAAGGGGTACTACGTGTGTGAAACACTGTTTCAAAGCGGGAGATACTCTTTAGAGGCTGTGTTTGTTCAAAGTGTTGGCGTTAAGGACTACAACCATGTCACCTCAACAAAAGGTGTCATGACGCCACACACTCCGGCGCCAGTATTAAACCAACAGTGCAAACCAGAGGGTCTCTGTCGGTCACCATTTGAGCCTACTTGATCCACCACACTTGATCCCATTTGATCTGGTTCAGCATTCTTGATCGGTTTAGGATACTGGAGTGCAAATCCAGTCCATGTGATTGTTTGCATGGAGATGTATTTTAGTCGCTCGGTGTCAAAAGATATGGACAAGTCAAGTCAAAAACTGCTTGAGTGTATAGCAGCAGGACAGTCTCTGACTCAAAGCTGAAAGGTTCTGGATACGATCCTTGAGCCAGCTGGCACCTTACACCTCTCTGCTCCTCTGTTTGAACAAACACACAGACCTTTTTCCAACATCTCAATTAATGTTAATACTCCAAGGGTTTCATTCGATCAAGAAAAACTGCTTTTTGATAAAGATAAAAGCCATATGATCAGGCCAAAATGAACTGTTTCCTCATCATCAACATATTTGAAAGAAAACACAAGGCCAAAACGCCTATGAATCAAGAAGCCTACTTTTAGGGGCTCCAGCAGAATGTTGCAATAGAGGATGAATGCATGTCAACAAATTAAATTATATCTTCTTAAAAAAGTTAGAAAGACAGGCTCCTCCCCCCCACCATAATGACAAAAAAAAAACCTGGGTGGTCCTGGTCTTGCTCTGTACACCTGCTGGATGCATTAATTGATTGCAGAGATAAGAAGCGAGAGAGACTATGGAGGAGGAGAGAGAGTGACGGGCAGCAGCCGGGTAGACTGTGCCCTGAGGGGAGCGGAGGGGGGGGGGGGGGGGGGGGGGGGGGTAGCCGGAGAAAGCTTTTCTAACAGAGAGCCACACTTTCCAGGCAGCCTAATATAAACCAACATCGCATTCCCCATGTAGGTCTACCCTCTAAATCCTATTCTACGGAATTTTCCCTTTCTAATAAAAAAACGCCCAATCAATAGCATTCCGCCCCAACCATCTGCCCAGCAGTAGCGGCAGACAGACAACCGGGATGATGCTGCAGTAGCACTACGAGGATTCACAAGCAGCTGATCTACAAAGGCCTAGCCTGGGGCCTCTGCTGCACAGCGTGTGTAGTGTGTGTGGGTGTGGATGTGTGTGTGTGTGTGTGTGTGTGTGTGTGTGTGTACAGCAACAAAAAAGGCACAAAACGACAGATTAAACCTCTAAACAAAAGCGTATGGATGACGGCGGCCCAGCCCGCACACTGCAGCAGACATGCCCACCTGCCGCTCAGCATGTAAAATGGAGCTGGGGGCAGTTTGAGGAGAGACAAGAGAGAGATGCGACCAAGGGAGGTGTGGGGCCTTAGCTCAAACAGTTACATTTAAAAACATGAAAGGTTTTTTTTCCTTGGGCTTAAACAGTGATGAATGTTAACGCAGAGTAGGGGCACCGGGGATCAGCGGTCAGGCTAGCGTCCCGTGATTTCGGGGCATTACAAATTCGCGGATGAGACGCGCCGATAAATTATTCATTACACCTCCCATTCCACTTATTGTTTGGAGGAGAGCGAAGGGGGGGGAACCGAGAAAATGGCCTCGCAATATTTTTTAACGGTACTAAGAATAAGTAAAAACGGCAGAGCGACACAAAGGGTGAATGAGCCGATTGTACTCACATGAATCCCGTGCGGGAGACAGCGGGCTGGGCATAAAGCTGCCCATTGTCAGTGTTGTATTCCTCTCGTGGAGCGTCTACCACACAGCGGACAGCCGACACTAATAAAAGGGCAGGGTCTGGAAGGGAGCGACAGCCAGGAAGAAGGAAAAGGAGGCGGGGCTTGTTGTTAACACACACACATACGCGTCCACCATTGGCCGAATGAGTGTAAGGGAGCCAATCTCAGGTCCAGGGGCGTCGTTTATGTAAATTCGTTTGGAATATAACGGAGTTTGGGCTGCTGCAAAGGGGCGTGGTCTCCTCCTGGAAAGGGACCGCCCACTTTTTTGCCCATACAAGGACAATAGAGTCGTATTTTAAACACCTTTGTGTTTTGATTGTTGGGCGTCAATACGGGTTATGTCACGTAAGACATGCAGTGGACCCGTCGGGCCAATGGCAACAATAACGGCAACTCAGCTCCTGTACTTCAGACTCTGCTGACGTCACTTACATTGACACAACCCATTGAGCTGTTTTCGGGCTTATAAAGCATAATATGTTTTATATGTATGTTTAACATACGTTTAGTTATATAAAGTGTCGTCATGGAAACAAGTTACCTTTCCCATTGGCACTTTTAGCCGTGCCAAGTCAAACCATGCCGCGCAGATTTGCGTTTCGATTCCCAATGTATTCACACCGAGATGCGCTCAGATGGACCCGAGATCTACCATAACATGGGGTGCAGAAATAGCGGGGGTTCCACGCTGTGTGGGAGATAGCGAAAGTGATCCGGGGGGTCTGACATGTGAGGTGGTAGTAGGACTACCGGAAGAGTTTATTGTATTAAAACTGCGGGGCGTATAGCGAGGGACATTCACGTTTCCATCTAGAAACATTAAATGTGTCCCTGAGCACCGAGGAGGATTTTACAGCCGCGATAACTCTTATCCCCGGTTACAGAGTAAATAGCCTCCGCGGGAACTTGGGGAGTGGGATGAGAGAGAGCGAGCGGTAGGTAGACCACAGTGTAAAAAGAAAATAAATATAGAGATGTAATAAATATTGCGGTGGAGTGGGAACAGACATTACAGTTACCGTACAGCGCGCAGGAGCTGAATGGGTTAGGGTGGGGTGGGTGGGTGGCAGGGTGGAGGCGAGGACTTATGACTCTCCAGATTTTCTCTTTTATTGTGAGACGTGAGGTTGCCATGGAAACTGCATCCCCTTTCACGGCCCAGCCAAGATGGCTGTGGCGGCGCTCGAGCTCGCAGCTGCACTAGATTAGCAATAGGCTCGGGCTATGTTATATACCTGCTGGTTATGACACACCATAACCAGCAGGTAAAAACTGGTCAGTGGAATTTCGTTATTTACACTGTTTTTTAACTCACTAATGACTTCGGTTCGTTGACATTTTTCTAAAATATTCTTATAGAAGAAAATATAAATAAATCGATGCAATAAGACAACGGCATAAAGAAACTCATTTGTCATTGTCATTGTCATTTGAATTCAATTTAGAGGAATCTAACTAGTACTGTGAGTCCTCCTCAGTGGATATCCAGGGCCCAGGAAACGTTGCATCCATGTTAAGACATTCCAGCATCAAGGTGGGAGTTGGTACGGCTGTCTAGAGACACTGCTGAAATAAATAACTGCCTCCTGCAGTTTCATAGGCAGAATCCAAATGTTACAAATTTATTTATTTCGGAAATAAACACCCTCAAATAAAACACATAAATAAACATACATTTGGGAAACATCTCGGTCGGTGACCACCACAATTTCTTTACAATCTTACTTAAATTTAAGTGTACTATATTGATTTGAGGAACCAACTTTAATGCCATGTCCATTTCAGTCCTAGTGCATCATCATCTCTGAATGTAGTCTCGGGTGTAGGGCCTGCTTTGAAGTGTGCAGGATGCATAATAGAGATAACAACACCATGTGGCTCCCATACCTCGCTACACCCTGAAAAACTTTATTTAGGATGGATGCCTGCTGTACAGTTCAGCAGAGCAGCACGAGTATGTTTAAGCAAACTGAACAAATACAAGTGTTCAATTAAATAAGATCCTTGAAAAGCTTGTGTTATGAGCTCTGGCAACAAAACGTTTTTATGCTTAGAGCTATGCACTGGCCTATGATAGTTGTTGCTTTTTCTCAAGTATAAAGCACACCCATATTTGATGAGGCTTAATCACTTCCACTCAATTACTTTCCTTCCACCACATTTCTTACTGCAGAGCAGGGCATCTCAACTAACTGTTTTCTATGCCGTTTCTCTTTAATTTCTCGTTTCTCTGTTCTACTTTCTATTTGTAACATGCTGCCACCAAGTGGTAATATGTGGCAAATGCTCCTGCCCTACAGCGTAACCATTTATATTCACTTCCACAGCCCTTTTATCTAGTGTCCGCACTACCTTATTAGCCTTCCAAATCAAATAGCACACATCAGCCATGGGTGACACGGGTACTTACTTAATTATCACTACAGAAGTCATTGAAAGTCTGGATAGTTAGTTAATGCGATGTCCTGTAAAAAATAATAATCCTACAGTTACACAGAGGATCCTGTGTCACTATAAGCTGGTTCCTTAGTGTTTGGCAGTTTAGCTTTATTTCCGAGACGTTTGAAAAATCCAAAAATGTCTGACTTGCGCCAGACATTTGGACTCTTGTTAGGACTTATTTGTGGTTTATTTGGAAGGTTACCTGCCGGGGCATCACTAGATGTCCCTGCCTGGCTTTGCTTCGAAGGCTCTTCAACTGGTAGCACCAGAGGAAATGGAAAATTTGTTTTACTTCTCTTCTCCACCATTGGGGGAGGGCTCCCATCTACCGAGCTGTCAAACAATCTTGGCGTAATCAGACTGCCGTAAAGCCCTGACTCCACCGACTTCATCTTCCCCAGGTCTCGTAACAACGGTTTAGTTCTGTCTTTGAGCGGCAGCCAAACCTCGTCTTCCTCCTCCGCCTGCTTGGCCGAACCGGGTGGGAGACAAAGTGTGTGGCGTCGTCCCACAGCGTTGGAGAAGGGGAGCTCAGAGAGGGGTCGTCTGGCGGGGTCCTTGCCATCCTTGGCCTCTGAGAAACCTCTGAGTTCGTCCAGGTCTAAGGTGCGCCGCTGGGTGGACTGGCTGGTGGGTCCTGGGGACTTCACGTTTCCCAGAACCTGGTCCCCCGAGGAGACGCTCCCTCGGCTGTTCTGGTACCGAAAAACCTTCCTGGATGCCTCGCGCAGCTTCTGCGCCTCCTCCGGTGTGTTGCCGAGCAGCTTCTCCTCCTGCTCCTGCTCCTCCCGATTATATGTCCCCACCAAGCACCCCCCCGTAGAGGTGCTGCTGTCCTTCTTCATGGTGGAGCCCGTGGCAACGTTGCGGTCCGACTTTGTGTTGGGAGGCTTAACCACGGTAGTCTTGGAGGAAGTATCTTTAACCCTGCTTGGAGGCGGGGTCTCGTCGGGCCGAGAGCTGTCTGTCAGGTTGGGGGTGGCAGAGTCCTGTCTGTTTTGTCCCTTCTCCTCAGATAGGACGACCAAACTCCTGCTGGGACCTATGTGGTCTGCCATAGCCACGGCACAGATCTCTGATAGGCTCCCATTGTTAGGGCTGCCATTGTTAGGGGTCCCATTGTTAGGGCTGCCATTGTTAGGGGTCCCATTGGTAGGGCTGCCCTTACCGGACCTCCCGATCCTCCTCCTCGATGAGCGGGAGGAGGCGAAGGTGTGCAAGAAGGACTCGAGCTCCATGCCCTTTGACTCCTTTTCCCAGGAGCAGGTGGCAGTGGAGCGACGCTTGGCAGCGATCTGCAGCCGGTTCTTTTTCTTGACCTCTGCTGAGATGCGATCCTTGTTCTCCTGCAGGGGAATTAAGTGAGTTTTAGTGAGAAGGTGCTGACAGCTTCACACTACACTTCTAAACTGGAAAGAACCAAAGGGGAAGTCATCTATCATATGCACACCATTGGAAATTTTTGTCCTATGCAATGCCCCCCATTGTAAATGTCCTGTCTTTTTTTCTCTTATTGGTCTTTATCTTCTATTTTGTCTTATTAAGTGCCCGAATTGTCTTGTTTTCAATGTTCGGCCGTGCGTCATTTTTCCCTTGGCAAATGTGTGTTGCATCTCCAGGTTTTCTCTTAGAACCCTGTTTTTACCAGACCCTAACCTAACCCTAAAACCAAACCTCACCTTCCAACCAGACCCTAACCACACCCTACAAGCAAACCCTAACCACACCCTACAACCAAACCATCACTCAGGCGAAGTTCAAGCGCTTCTCTACCTGGATTGCCCGCATGAACTTCTCACAGAAGGTGTCGAATATGGTGCAACACTCCTGGAGTTTGAACTTGCTTGGGTCCTCGCCAAAGAACTGGGCCACTGTGTCACTGGCTGCGTCGAGCTCCTCCAGACTCTGCTGCGTTTCAGCCAGCAAAGAGGCGGCACCCTGGAAGACAACGCACGTAAACATATCATATCAATATGACATCGCTCAGCACATCATCATCGAAACGATGGGGATCGTGAGGGGGTTCGGCGACAAGGATGTGTACAGGTGACGCTGGGTACGGCAGGGACTTTACAGTGAAGTCGACCGCTTATTTTGAGGTTACTCCTGGACTCCAGGAGTGCCAGGTCCAGTGTCTCTAGGTCCTAGTACCTTCAGGAAGTCATCCATCAGTGCCTTCAGGTTCTCCTGTTTCTCTGCTTCCACTGTGGCGACTTTCACTCGCTTGACTTCTTTCTGAAACTCTGCTTTGATGTCATCCTTGTTGATCCTGGAACCAGGGAGCAGAATCACGAGCCATTGTGGCATCAAAACAAGCAACCATAGAGGAGACGGTGAAGGTTGGAAGGTGACCCGTCGTAATCTTTTCTAATATAAGAGAGTCCTGCATCATGAGCGTGTAGTGAAAAAAACCTGGCTATAACTCTGTTTCCTCTGAAAAATAGTGGAGAAGTTGGACCTTTGACGTTATGGTTCCAGAATAAGCGCTCTCCATTTATTCCATTCTGAGCAATGGTGTCAAAGGTGAAACTTTTTGTTGAAAAGGGAGTTCTTATATCAGAACATCAAGGATGATGGTTCCCCTTTAAAATCAACTGCTGTGTCTGTCAGTACCTTGAGGCCGCTCCAATAAGTTTGAGCTGCCGTGGAAACTGAAGCAGGTTGGAGTCGTACTTCTCAGCTTCCTGTCAAAACACAAGGCAAGGCAGAAGGCAGAAAAGATTTAACAACAAGTTTCAAGGACTAAGTCTGACACAACCAAAACGACCGAATCCCGCCCCGGGTGACCAAGGAGAGAGTTACCATGACAACGTAATGCATCAGGTTCATGCCAGGTTTGTTGGCTTTCGTGTCCACTAGTTTCAGGAGCGATGACATGCGAAAGCCGATGGCGCTGCCGGCGTAGCTGCCCTGACATCACAGAAAAGAAAACATGGGATTATAAGAAACCCTCGCTTCCCTCATCTTTTGAGGGTTTAGGCAATTGATTTTCAGGTCTAAAGATTTTTTCCTTAAATTGTTGTGCTTCCAAAACATTGTTTAATATCAATGTTCCAGTGAACGGCATCAGACATTAGCCACTCACAGCGTTCAAGTGATTTCCCGTTTTCCGCACCAGAAGGATGACAGAGTGAAGGTTTTCACACTCCAGGAGCTCTGTTAAAAAAAAATGAAAACATCAATATTAAGTGTTTCTCACATCGGGTACCCGTGCCTCTCAGTTTAATTTGAAGGATTGGAAAATTTCCGAAAACAAGGTGAAAACTAAAACCAATATATTACTTATTAATAACATACTTATTATATATGAATAAAAAATGCTTGTAGAAACAAAAGCAAGAAGGGGAAACACAGCTAGAACTGCACCATTGACAGTGTAAAAAAAAGCAGCCCTGCCACTTTAAATGACATTTAGACAAGTAATCTTGGCATGGGTAAAAATGCATTACCCTTGGCAGCGGCTGTCAACAAAGTTATGGACTGCTTCATGTCCTTCATGATAGGGAGGAACTCCTCCTGAAGCACCAGGCAGTTGAGGCGTTCTTCGTAGCTACAGGGCACAACGCGATATGTTCAAACAGGTTTGGACAGAAGTGAAGAAGAAAAAAATGAAGCCTGTCCTCCTAGTAACAGCACGTTGGTATGGTAAATAGCTGCAAAACATGTTTTCAAAGCACGCATTGGTGACTGTAAATGTGAATTTTAAAGGAGTAACTCACCTTGGGGTTTTGACCAGCATCAACATGAACAGATCGGCTTCCGCAAGGGCTGATTTGTTGCCTTTAAATTTGTTCAAATCACGCACCTGTATCCATTCATCCAGTCACCAGATCACCCAATCACCCATTCATCCAGAGGACACACACTTCATTACAACAACAGTTGTAGCACCCCCTCTGGTAAAGTATCTGACACAGATAAATTTAGTGTCAGGTTGATTCAATTTCTTATATCAACTTTAGGGGATGTAGCTTGGTTCGGGGAATCATATACAATAAATATAATAGGTGTGGATGTTATTGGTGTGGCTCAATGTTAGCCTTTCCATTCCCTTCAAAAGAATAGCATTGCAACTATATGCAGAGTTCATCCACCTCATTAACATTAATTAACAGAAAGGGTATGAGTACTATTTCAGCTTGCTGGATTCTCTTCTGTCATATTATCGCTCTACAATCTTCAGCCATTCAGCTTCAAGGAATATGGATAAGAAAAAAAGAAAATAAAAACATGGCACATACCTCTCCTTCCTCTGGAAGCATCTTACACAGCTCCCTGAGTTTCCCAGTGCCAAACTTGGTGCTGGTTCCTGAGCTGATATCTGCAATCATGTCCTGGACTGGCCTATGGGGGGCAATAGAGACACAGGAACAGGGAGGTGAGTAGGACGCCAGCCTGCGTTTCCGTCTGCATTGTTCCTAACCATCTTCATAGTATTGGGAAATCACACAGGCTGCCTTTCCACGCTACACCCATGCACTTCATGTACGTAGTAGGGCTGCTAGACTGCCAGAAGCCAACATTACAATATCACTTTTTTAAAGGCACTTTACTTTCCTTATACTGGACAGAGCAGACCCCAACATAGATAGAGAGACAACACACTTCAAACACTACAAATATAAATAATTGTATTGAAAGAGACTGTACAGAATATCCCACACATAACACGCTATGACGCGTGTTAACAGCTCAGCTGTGAAAAATGCATGTTTTATCCCTGCAACTATGTGTCATCATAACCACTCTCCAAGTAGTCCAGGAAGGGGAACATTACCGTACTTAATACAAAGAAACACGCCACGAAAGACAAACGAGACACAGACACACACAAGAGTGTTGTGGTTGTACAAGTTCATTATGCCTAAAGCGCCGGTTTCATTTTGGAAGCAATGTGTCAGCAGCAAGTTATCTGAGGGAGTGCGTTGTGGAAACAGCTAAGCTGCTGCATGTGCTGACACGCAGGCCAGCCCTGAGTGAGGCAGGGAGTGGGATGTGGGCGTGGGGCAGGCGAGTATTGGATGTGTGTGCATAGGGATGGGGAAAGATCATTCATAGCAGGGTAATCATGGCCACTGACTCACCGCCGGAACTGCTTCAGGAAAATACCAACATTCATGCTCCTCTTTTGGCTCAGAATGGTGACCTAGGATACGATGAGATGAAACAACCATGGATTAAAATATGATTTCTTCAGAGACGGGAAATAAGTGTTACAGGACAGCTATTGGAATTTTCTTTTACAAACTACCCCAACAAATGTTTGCATATATATTTCTACATACACAATATGAGTAGTATAAATGTTGATAAAAAAAGGAAATAAACTTTATAAACAGCTGAAATACAAACAATATAAAGGTAATCAAAGGCTCATGAGCTTTCACTGTTGCTTTTAATGCCATTAATCAACCAAATACCAATCCCATTACTCACTATTGATCCTAAAGAGGAATGGTGGTAAGGATAAAGGGTTCATAGACTTCACTGATTACAAATAAACAGCTTATCACAAACCAGTGTGTGCTATGATATCCCTCATGTCCAACTCAGGGATCATAGGTCAATGATGAAGTGGAATATCACATTTATTTCCATGTGAAAGAAACCCCTTTGGCCCTTCATTGTTTGTAATTGTCCAAACACAAACGCTTTACAAAGTAGAACAATGGAAGTGAGAGTTTTTATTATTTGGTCAGAAAGGTTTTACAGAAAACATTTCTGTCCTGACAACATGCGTCGGTATACAACCGCCGTACAGTACAAAGTCTAATGACAGCTACTCCTAGAAGTGAATATAGAGCCAAGACTGTTAAACGACACATGCTGTACCTGACACACAAATACTCACGCAAGGGGAACCTAGCAAACTGTTAAACAGGTTAACAAAACTGTTGTCAGGACAATGGATGATTACGGGGAAGTAAAGCAAACACAAAAGGGAAGTTATGCGCTCATTACAGGACGCAGAGCAAATAGGAATACAGAATGGCAACCCAGTACGATTCATATGAATCATACTGGGTTACCATTCTGTATTCCTATTTGCTCTTCATCCAGTAATGAGCTCATAACTTACTTATGATGACAAATGTCAAGTATGTGCTATGCTTTATTCCATATGCTATGCTACACTATGCTATAGGCCTTATACGTATGTTATATGCTAATTGACAGTACACGATACAATTTGTGCTAGGCTATGCAACACAATACTATAGATGATGAGGTTATGCTGCATCTTCTACACTCCTAAATGTTAGGCCATACTATACATGCTAGGCTATGATACATATGCTATGCTATACAACGTATGCCAGGTGATGCAGTGCTATACTCCATAACATGCGCCATTCCATGCTAACTAAACAACATATTCTGCCCTACAGTATGCTATACTACGGCACAACGCTGTAACGCCTTCTCAGACCAGATGATTGAATCTGTTTTCATGATCGGAAGAAATCCATGTTGATCTAAGGAACAGGCCTTTGTCAGCAGTTTTAAAGTACAAATACCAGACAGGCACCTTCTGGCCACAAACACAATGCAGGGTCAACGGTTCACTCGGACCCGGCAGAGCTTGAGAGGAGCTAAGATGTCTGAAGTTTAGGTATTAGGTTAGAGCTCGTTAAGTGTAGCTATTAGGTTAGAGATGGTTAAGTTAAGTTGAAGGTGCAATGCGTGACATTGAGCACAGAATTTCACTTTGAGATGAGTGCAATTATTATAATTTGACAATGCCGATGAGTCCTACACTGTAAGTTGATCAGCTCATGTACATGTTTGCAATTTATAAACCAGCTCTTGGGGCATGTCTCTTGAAAGCCTTCTGTGCTCTGAGCTGTCTCCATATTTCCTATGTAACACCAAGATCTACAAGTATTTTAGCACGGCTCTGGTCATGGAGCTGTTTTGAGTTTTGGGCTTCAAGGTCAGGTACAATCTAGTAGAATCTCAATAGTTCTTGTGTGTTTGCTTGCTTCCATAGCTACAAATTTGCTTCATAATTGGCAATGTGATATACTGAAAGAAAAGTGAACCATACCACATAGGCCAAATCAAAAACACATCCTCTGACCCAGAACGTTTGTTTGAACGAGAACATACTTGTCAGAGAAGTATTTTGACCTAGCATGTTTCCTTAATCTCTGATGATCATGATCATGATAATTTTCTGATCTAGTATAGTATATTTGTTACATATATCTCCTTTAAGTTTAGGAGTTAGTTCAGAGAACGGTTTAGTTTAGAAATAAGGTCAGAGATGTTGCCATTGGTATTACATCCACTAATTATCTCGGAGGTGATTAAGTGTGACTTGATATTTGGCGTAGTAAAGGACACGCTGGGGATCTGATCAGGAGGGATACAAATCAGGAACGGCGGTCCCCTTGATGGTACTCACCGTGTCCCCTCGGCCTGCAGAGGCAGTCTTGATGCTCATGCGGTGCAGGGTCTTGTTTTTCTGGGAGCCCAGCCCCGGACTGTTATGGCTGAAGAGCTCCTCCATGCGGTCTGTGTCCAGCTTGTACTCCCCCCTGGGTCGCTCGGCCGTCCAGATGTTGTTCTTGCCCTCCACGCTGGCCGTGGGCAGGGCCTCCCAGTGGAATGGCTTCAGATTGTTGCCCGTGGAATCCACATGAACCTTATTACCCATAAGGGGTGGCGGTGGTGGGGGAGGGGGTGGCGGTGGTGGGGGAGGGGGTGGGGGAGGGGGTGGCGGTGG
>JAOPUD010000055.1:2509747-2523622 GCA_027122715.1 Trisopterus minutus
GGGGGGGGGGAAGCTGCAGGTTTCTCCCCCACCGCCCTTTTAAAGAAGCTGGGAGAGGAGTATGTGGGAGTGATGGGGGAGGGAGCCAGGGAGCTGGCAGATACACGCGCCAAGACGAGAAAAATAATAAACCACACAAGCACCGGGGGGACATACGGGAGCAACGCACGCCGGCTACGCTGTGGTCCCTACGGTGCGATGCCCCCGTTAGGGTTTGAGACGTATTTTTACCCCCTTCGCCACGAGGGGACTTATTAATAAACACGGTACTGCTGGTTACTGCTTTTTTTTTTTACAATGACGTTTTCATTCTCTTTTTTTTTCTTTCTTCTTCGTCTTTTTTCTGCTGTTGGTTTGAGCTACAGTTGGGGTGGGAATGTGCTGACTGTATGTCCTCTGGGTGTCGGGGAGAGAGGAGAGCGATGTAGTGTCTACGCAGGTGTGGGTGTAGCAGAGGGGGGGGGGGGAGGTTGTTTAGCGAGTTCCTGCGGTTGCTTGTTATAAAATAACAGCACAGAGCGAAAGTGTCTCCGAAACCGCTCAACGGTTTTTCAATTCCCAGCAGATCAATAAGTGAGGTATTTCCTCTCTGGTGGCGGGAATCCTTCACGAGAGCCGTTGAACATTTCAACAATTCATCTTATTTTTTTTTGTCAAACTACAGACATCCACATGAATAGTATGGTGGTTCTTTTTTTTTAAGGACATAAAAATAATATTTCTTCCAGGTGACAAAAGAAGTCAAATAAGTTAAAGGAAAAAATAAACATATTTCTTGTCACGTTCGATACTTTAAAGAAAAAATAGATTGTGGTGGTTTTCGACAAACCACTATTTGTCTAACTTTGGTGCTGTTTGAAAAAAAATGTGGTAGAAATGAAAAGTGAGGCCAAAGTTAAAAGAGTCTAGAGTTATATTTCCTTCGTGGTGGAGGGGTATGGGCGTGGGGAGGGAGGAGGAGGGTGGAGAACGGTTCAACTCTATGAGTAGTGAAGGAACACATTGTTCAGATAGATTACTATTATTTACTATTTCTTTACTATTATTTACTACTTCACAGACAACTTCATCCAAAGCAACTACATAATATCTTGTTTTGTTTTAGATACAGTACATGTTATCGAGGAGCAGGTAGGGGTTATGGATATCTTGCTGAAGAAATTACTAAATTAAAGATCGAACCGGCGACCTTTGTGATTTTCCCTGGGAGTTCAAAGAAGAAGGCGTTTGTGAATAGGTTCAGTTGAAGTTCACCACTTCTATAAGACCTTGCTTCATGGTCCTGTCCAGCTCAATTAGTCATTAACACTGCCAGGGTTAGGGGTTCGACTCCCACTGGGCCCACCCATGCTAAGAATGTATACAGCACTTTATCGTACCGCATATAGAAGGGTAAAATCGCATACATAATGCGGGCCAGTTTCAAACACAATATTCCCATTCACGAATATTATAATTCATTCATTATTTAAATGTATTTTGAAAGCCTTCTGCAGAGTGGGTAGTTCTGGCCAGTATGGTTCACTCTACCGCGGTGCAGCTGAGCAGAGTGGATATGCTACAATTGTCTACAATTATGCAGCCTGCCAACCAGCGCCAGGAATATAGCACGCAGCTTATTTCTGGAACTATATGCTGAGCCTGGCAGGGATAATGTTGTATAAGTTAAGTGCAACACTGATTTGGCCGAACGTAAAGAAAAAACCTGCTGCTATAATCACATTTGCATAATTTGCCAACCGCTATAAATAGCATCGCCATTGAAACAATCATTCTATTTTGAAAATCGCCAGCGGTTGCCATTACCGCTCCATTTCCATTTGGTGCGTAATGGGCCCGTATCGATGTCATACCATAGGAGGGGAGACCCACCCGGCTCAAACCTGATGGGGCTTTCAATGAGCCCGGGAAAACTAGCCAAACCTCAAACCTTCAGCCACTAGTTCACCTTGCAACTAAAAACTAAACCCCCTGGCCTCTCTACGTTTAATATCCGTAAATAGAAGCCAATGGGAAGGATAAAAATCAAACGCCGAGCATGAAGGGTGGAGAAGAGGCTGTAAATCTCTCTGAATGGGACTAGACTTCCCTGGAGTGGACGACAAGCTGCCCCATAGAAGCATGGTTGAGGGCAATTCTCTCCACTATGCAGAATACAGTTTGATTGATCATTCATTTCGTATTTCACTTCATTCTACATCTCCTGGCACGGGCAATCATGGTTCCAAATTAAAACATCTGCAATATATCAAAGTCACCTTTCGTGTGCCTGCAATGTGTCAAAATAATATTATTCTGCGATAGGATAGAGCTGGCCAACACAGATGGACACATATGCTTACTCCAAATCAATTAGTTTTTGCAAATATTTTGGTTCTTTGCCAAGCATGTTCAAATAATAATGAGAGAAGATCTCAACAACCTGCCTGTGATGACACAGAACGTTGAGCAGCTTGCTTTTTTTAATATGTCCCTCGATTTCCATTAGCTAGCATAGCAGCGCTATGCTGCTATGCTGGCACTTACTACAGTGTACTGCTGCACTGGGGTTCAAAGGGAGATGGCAAGCAGCAGCCAGCAGTGCTCTCTCTACACTCACTACGTGTGAGTGAGGCATGATGGGAGCTTTCTTATCGATGGCGAGGGGAGAAGGTAACGCCGGGGCCAGCTTCTTAGTAAAACAAGCTGGGAGAATCCAAAGATAACTGCGTTGCGGTTGGTTCCCCCTGCTCAGATTCCTGGAGCCTGCCAGACCAGAACGCGTCTGTCCATCTGAAATTCACTTAGAGGAAAAAAAAGAAGGAAAAGTGAACGAGTGCTGGACATAAGGATACGTTTTCCTTTTACATATCGTGTGCGTTGCGTTCTAAATTCAATGATTGTGAATGCTCCAGAGGTCAGTTCAGTTCTTTGAGGTCTGGGGCCCGGTTCTCTGTTTGAGGTTCTGGTTCGGTGAGGTCTAGGGCCCGGTCCTCTGGTTCAGGTCCTGGTTTTGTGAGGTCTGGGGCCTGGTTCTCTGGTTCAAATCCTGGTTCTGTGAGTTCTAGGTCCCGGTTCTCTGGTTCAGGTCCTGGTTTTGTGAGGTCTGAGCGAACGCCAGCCGCAGGGAGAGAAGCTGGGCTGGGTTCCCGGTGGCTTTCTATATTTAGACAAAGAATTTCCCAAAAGGCCAGATTAAGCCCTTGGACTTGATGGACCGCTATGGTTTCCTCCATCTTGTTTCTACATTTTTGAGGACAAGGCCAAAGCGTGTACGAAGGAGTGACCCTATTCGCCCTTTGCTACCGCTCTGGCCGCCATGTTGGACGCGGCAGGAGGCACCAGGTTCTGGCGTAAAATTGGATCTGGTTGGTCTGAAACCATCGGAGCCAGGAAAGCAGAAGTGGAGAACAATAGCAGTCAATGTACATTTTAATCAAGCTCCTGGTATTGCAGGATGTGCCGTCAAACAAATCTGGAGTTAAACAGCCAATCAGGAGCCAATCTAAATAGGGAGCAAACGGCTGAGTGCGCATGGATAGGCCAGCCGGCAACGGATACGATCAACCACATCAGTCCACCCGCGCATGCTTTTACCATGGCATGGATGTTTACACAGGCACAAGCCTACGCACACTCACACACACAAGCACAGGCACACAAACACACACACACAAACACACACACATGCTCGCTCCCTCACACACATACACACAGGGGATCTCTCTCTTATACACAGAAGGGTTCTCCCACTTAAACACACAAACACACACACACACACACACACAACAAGCTCTCTCTCACACACACCACACACATTCACACAGGTGCTCTCTCTCTCACACACACACACACACACACACACACACACACACACACACACACACACACCATACACTTTCACACAGGTGCTCTCTCTCTTACACAAACACACACACACACACACACACACACACACACACACACACACACACAGCTCTCTCTCTTCCACACACAAAAACTCATTGAAACATGGAAAAAAATGAATTACACATCACAAATGTCGGCGATCCAAGTGGAGCAAACAAAAAAAAAAGGGTGTGAGACATGCTTGAGATCACGGAAGAAATTCTGTTTGAAGTCGACAGTCTGCGCACAACATCAACCTGGCAACCATCAATGTGACGCAGCCCCAGGCAACGCAAGCAGACAACGCAAGCAGACCGCACAAGCACGCAAGCAGACAACGCAAGCAGACAACGCAAGCAGACAACGCAAGCAGACATTGGTTGGACAAGAAAATTCCAACATTCGGAGCTCCAATTTGCTGTAATACAGAACTGGGGCTTCTTTTATCAGTGATGAATGGAGTGGGGGGGTGGTTGTGTTTGTGATCGCCTCTCATGTTAGACAGGTCTTAACAGGGTGTACTCAGTAACAAAGCAGAGCTCCAGAAGAAGAGGAGATTATGTTGCCCCCAGGGAGAAATGATAACATGGGCCGAGAGAACTCCCCGAGACTGCAGAACAGGAAGTGACCGGGGGCGCCCTGCATCTACCCACCGCATGCTCTGGGTAGCCGGGCGTGAGATCCTGGGATTTTAATCCCAATTAAATGCGACTCGACTCTTGTTTGTTTTACACCTTTCCACTGAAGCCCGCGCCCACCTCTTCGAACTTATTAGTACTTATTTTTGCGGCTCCCGTCTGCATTTTTCTGTGAAAAGATGTGTCTGAAGAATAACAACTGTCCACCCACCGACCAATTAACCCTGGGATTTCTTCCTCTCACATCAATCCGAGGAGAATAAGGTGAGAAAAACCACATTTCAAGAGCAAAACAGACGGCTGCAAATTACACAATGCTGCTTTTAATACAGGAGACGCGAAGGAAAGCTCACTGCTGGTGAGATGGGTGAGACTAAAGACAAGGTTTCCCTTTTGGTCCTGGAGCTTGAAAGTCCCTCAAACCCCCCTCCAGCCCTACCCCCAACCCTCCCTTTTAAGACCTGGCACCTCTTCTGAGAGAGAAGAACGAAGAACAGAGTAGAGGGCTCCCACAGCTCTCCTCACGACGGAGCCAGCAGCTTCTCAGGTCAGAGGCTTTGAGACGTAAGATCTACCCTCTAGCCCACCACCACCAGCACCACCAAGATGGAAGTGGAGGAAGCACCCCCACACAGCGCTGGGGAATATCACAACACTAACCAGCATCTCACAGGATGAGAGCAGTCTGGAGTCAGGCCAAGCATATGTGGAAGATTGCATCGTTACTGAAGAGATACAAAAAATCTGTTGATGATCCCTGTGCCGTCTGCCATGCTTGTGCGAGAAGTGTGAAAATAAGTTTGGATAATTGAACTTAAAATAAATTTAAAATGAATGTGCAGTGTGAGAGAGGATGAATAAACTTCACCAGATGTTCAAATACGCTAAGCATGATGGGAAAGTTGGAATAATTCCCAAAGAGCTAATATGCAAGGAGAGACAAGTTTCAAGTTAAATTAAGTATATAAAGTTATGGAGAAAATGCAAACAGAGGATTGGATGGTGGTAGTGATGTTGGAGGTGAATATAGTTGTTGAGGTGATGACAATGATAGTGATGGAGGTGATGGTAGTTGAGATGGTGATGGAGATAATAGTGATGGAGGTGATGGTAGTTGAGACGGTGATGGCGATGATAGCGATGGAGTTGATGATGGTTGAGGGGGTGAGGGTGATAATAGTGGTGGAGGTGATGGTGGTTGAGGTGGTGAGGATGATGATAATGGTGGAGGTGATGGTGGTTGAGGTGGTGATGGTGATGGAGGTGATGGTGTTTTAAGGGAGGGTTATAATACGATGCATGAAGTCGAAAGAGCAATAATAGTTTCTCCTAATTTTACCCAGAGAATCAGTTAGTGTCAGTATCAAAATGAGGGAGTTTATAAAAACACATTGCGTTGCTTTTCAAACCAAAACCAGGTAACACCACATACAGTTTCCTCCACCTCAGATGATAAAAGAAGCAACAGGTAATACCACTGGGAGAAGAACAGCCATCATTTCTAATCAAAAGACCTAAGAAACGCATGCCTCAGTAGAAGCTCTTCTTGGAACCACCAGAACAATCCATTCCAGCGCTGTGAAGTCGACGGTGTGTCCAGATGTCCATTAAACACATGGCCGGTGTAGGGAACGCATCTCTGCCAAGTGCTGTATACATGTCAGGATCAGTGAGTGTCTGTTCACCGCTGCCTGGCCGTGACCTCACCGCGACCTCGCCTTACCTCCTCTTAAGAGTATAATGTTCAGCCATGCCTGCCAAAACACATCATCAACGACTGTACTTTCTTATCAGAATGATTTATTTAATAATTGTCCTCGCCCATTCGGGCATGCTCCCAGATCTGAACTGAAAATGGTCGTGAATGGTAACCTAAACCTCTGATCCACAATCTTCCGTGGAAGAGTAGCAATAATAGATCTGGAAAATCTGACGATAATCATCTGAACTGTTTGCTCTTTGACCCTTTCTGGGGCAATTATGCATACTCCACTGCTGAAAGTAGAGATCCAAGGCTGTGTGCCAGTACTGCAAATGATTCAAACCTCTCAAACTCACAGAAATGAGAATTAAAGACAACTTCAACATCTAAATGGACTGTTTCATAATATTTTGACATTGGAAGTAAATTTTACCATACTATGGGCTCATCAGACAAGGGATGCCAAAAAATGTTTGGAAGTTTTGATAACTTATTTCTACAATAACACAAGTCAAATCACCTTTGCGTTTGTGTTCCAGAATAAACCAGAGTCTGTGTCAGCGGGTGTGTTCAATTTTAACCAATCATAGTGCAGTTGAGCCCGGATCTACTTCCTCTTCCACCAATCAGATTCTAAAGAATGAAATCACGTTGGGTCTCAACCTAAGATCTTGTTTAACTTGGACATACAACACACTACAGGAGAAAGATACACAGTCTGGATGTTGCTTCACGCTGTCATTAAATACAATAAAACACTACACTAAATCAACACAGTTTCATTAACTGGAACTTTTCAGCTTCCTGTCTCTGTAAGCGATCACACGGTGACATGAACTAGGTCGTATACAGGCCCATATCGCCATGGGAACACAGCAGGGAGAGCAGTAATATGGGCTGGGATAACATTACACCAGGAGTCAAAGTGCATGTGTACACACTCTATACACACACACACACACACACACACACACACACACACACACACACACACACACACACACACACACACACACACACGCAGCTAGGTCGACATAAACGAGCATGCACACTCACGCAGGCCACACTCACTTCCGTCTTCCATATTGCTTGTTTAATATTCTGGTGAAAAGTTCTTCCTGTGAGTTATATCAGTTGTTGATTTGCTGAGGCACAGTTAATTTCCATCATTAAGGTATGGATAGGTCGATTTTCTCTGAGGAAGAGGCTGAGGTTTTACAACATAAATTGTTGAAGTAGAGGGCTATAGCGGACAGCCCCCAGGATGCATCTACATGCTTTTACAAATGGTCAAAGGTTATCTGAATACCTCGCACCAACCTCATTGTGTATGACAAAAACAATTTGCGACTCAGGAAAGAAGTGACTGCATGAAAGACACCCCATTATTTCAGTGGAATATTAACAGTTAGAAAGCTAGTCTATTGGACAGCATCTCAAGAATCCTATTATGGCCACTGATGTGGTATGACAGTCAGCTGCTGTATATTAGTTATGGCTTGCAAAACCTCCACTTATAAAATATGTGTCAAATTAAACAATATATATGCCTAAGAATATAGGCTATATATGCACTTTCAATTCCTAGGTCATTTGTGGGGGGGGGGACCTTCTGCTTTTGATCTGCCTACGCTAACACATTGTTGGGTTGATACTAGCCATAGGTTCTCTGGAGTTTGGGTTCAACAGGAGCGTCTGTCTTTCATCTGGACCAGGGGCCTCTGGAAGTGGTTACGTATCAAACTATTGAAGGCCCAGACAAGGTGCAATGAAAAGAGAGACACTTTGTGTTTGAGGGGGAGGCTAATCTGTGTGGTGTGGAGGCATGGCTTGGCCTTGTTACTATATGGTCTTTTGTGGTCTGTACCTCATGATGTTGCGCCCCGTTCAGCAGCAGCTATTGGTGGAGCAGTGGAGCACCGGATATTGTTTAACAGTAATGGGGGAAAAAATACTTGAGTGGAACATGAATGAATCTAAATCTTCACACCGACAAGGGTAACCGATTGAATGTGCAATGCTGCACTGCTCTTTCGCTAAGTGGTGCTGTAGCGGCAGCTCTCTGAAAATAAATAATATAAATGGGGACGTTTTTAACAGCGCTCTGGTGAGGGATAACCTTCACGAAGTGGCGCTCTATGACTGAAAAGACCGGAGGTAACAAGACACTGGCTGACTTGCAGTGCTCAAAATGTCATTATGGATGATGACTTCAAATCTTTTCCCTAAAATTTTTATTTTTTGAAAAATGGCACAGGAGTGTAGATGCCGGCAGGGGGTCCACGGAAAGTGCTTGGCATTCCAGTGAAACCCCCTCATGACCCTGATGGAGGGCTTCATTCCTGAATAGGTTGTGAACGTGTGAAGCACCTCATCACACCAGAAAGACCCTGTCCTCAGATCACACGGAGCACTTTCAAGCAAGATTGAGAGTAAGAAAAATAAACACAAGTCAAAAACATTAATTTAGAAAACTAAAGTGGACTGGTGTGTGTGAGCTTAACCTCCCCGGCCTTCTGTCGCGACAGAGGCAGCCCTGGAGGCTTAGCTGATAGACCGGGGCTTACGGCATTACCCTGTTGGTTTTCCAGAGGTCAAATGGGAGGGAGCAAGCTACCTAGCGGTCCATGTAGTGTACTGCTCCCCTGCTGGTGCAGCCAATTAAAAAATAACAAAAGAGAAAATAAGCAGTTAGGTGGTGCGTCCAGGTGGTTAGCTTCCAGTTATTTCCAATGAAATAATAAAAACCAGCCAATGAGATGTGAAGGTTGGACTCAAGAGGCATGGAGGACCTTGTCTTGAAGTCTGTTGCCGTGATATAGCCTGCAGGGACGGACATGTGCTTTAAATTAACAGGCCTCAAGTGGATCTCATGAAGGACGTGATGGTTATACATGTGGGAAGCTTTTTCTTGATTTCCCTCAGATGTTTTTGCGTTTTTTAATCATCCAATAGCCATGAAGAGGAGTAGTGGTTGATGATAGGGTTGATTGGCAACACAGAGTTCCAATCAATGATCCCCAACATTTATTATGTTATCCACTATCTTATCTCAACTATTCTTATTTTATCTCAATCATCACTTCTTTTTTTTTTCTTCTATTTCTTCTAACGGCATCATGTGCATCCTCCTTTCTCATTACTCCAGTCGAGCGGCTTAAAATCCGTTCTTAACTCTTACATCGTGTCAAATCAAATCCCACTTCATTTCACCCCCAAGACTCGACAGCCTTGCTTTAAAAAGACAAGAGCACTACCGCTATATTGGAATGAATAGACATCCTAATAATACCAGCAACAATAATGAGCAGAACCACCCAGTCCCATCCAGATCCTCCACCACACTATCATGTCAGTAAGGGCTGTGACTCCTTCACAGTCCTCAGCCTAACCTGTTCAGACAGAACCATGTGAGCGGAACCTCTTCCAGAGGGCTGACGTGAGACTCTCTGATCATCTCAGACTGCTACTTATTACGGCTGACCTCTGAAACTAACTAACCTCCCGCTCCATCAGAGAACTGGACCACCGGGGAATGACGTGCACTCGGGTCCGGGGGTGGGAGAGGGAGTCGTACCCTGGACCCTGGGCCCTACCTCCCTCTGCCCAACCCGGGCAGAGGGTTCAGTCCGAGAGCACAAGCAAGCTTCTGCTGTTTTCTGTCTGCCTCCAGACTCAACCTCAGTGCAGCTCCTGGGGGCCCCTGAGTTATTTACTATTCAGTTATTTAGGACACGATTATTATATCCAAAGTGGCTTCTATTCAACTTCAGATGGATGTCCTTAAGGAGCAGGCAGAGGTGAGGGCAGTTGCTCTTGGATGCAGACAGGTAGACAGACTGTAGACATTGGTATCCTTTCATCTGGGAGTCAAGCACCCGAACCACCTTCCTACCTCCACTATCTCGCCCCCTAGACTGACCTCGGCTGCTGTGCTTAGCCACCTGTGCTCTAGGTGTGCGTGCTTGGGTGGAAGTGAAACTAATGCGGTACCACACACACCCACACACACACACTCACACACACACACCCACACACACACACACACACATACTCACACACATCCAGCACATGTGGGGTGCAGAGGTACAAGAGCAGGCTAGGCCTAGCGCTACACCGGCTAGCGCCACATCTGCGTGGGGCTGGCTGCCAGTGCCCGCTGAGCGTGGCATGCACAAACACACTGCAGATGGAGAGCTGCCTCGCGGAGACCCATAAAATCTGTTTGATGAGTTCGGGGGGTGGGTGAACCTACAGGGCCACAGGGGCACACGACACCACACGCAACAATGCTACGGCTAGCCCAGGGGTTTCATTGTCTTGTATTTCTGCGTGAGTCACCGTCGATGTCTAAGCTAATATAGCTGCGTACCGCAGGGGGGTCTGGTCATACGGTAATTCCTTTTGGATCGCTGTGGTGAACAAGATGTGAGGGAAAAGAAAAAACAACTAAGCAAAGAAAGTGGAGTGGTGTTCAAGTACCTCGTGCTACACTTGCGAAGGATCTTTTCTCTTTAACAATGTCCTGTTATTTGTATGCATCACTGGAGAAAGGAGGTAATACACATCATTCACTTCCTCTCAAGTAAAGTTCATATTCGCCCCATGGAGGACTTTCCTCCGTGTGCATAATGACAAAAAGATTACGACCTTGGCGGCAGACTGAACATCCAGTTAACAACACAGACCGGCATCGAGGCGGCCACACTAACTTTGAGGACCTTTAAGCGACCTCAAAAGAGGCCCTTGTGGGGGCCGGTTTCAGTGGGGATCAACACAATCCATGGAATTGACGCAACCTGCCTCCGCCTCTTTACCACACTTACTTTACCAAACTACATTTCCCAGGTCTAGGAAACAGGAAATTGAAAGCTCTTGCAGACAAGGTGGCTTCCAATAGATAAGGTCCAAAATGTTGAACTGCGTGTGTGGGGGACCACCGGGTTTGCCGGGTAGAAGAAAACCATAATTAAACGTCGGGAGAGGAGCGAGGATGATACTATTGTTGTGTCAGTGATTCATGACTCGCTATTTTTGTTGTTGGTATCTAAACCTCAAAAAACGGCCGCAGAGAAATTTACTACAAACCTCACCGGACAAAAACAAGGTCTCGGAGAAGCATCGGCGGAAAAAGAGCTAAGCGATGCGTTTAATTGCAAGTAGCTCATTAAACTTGTTTGTTTATTTTAGCGGTGTCTCCGCTTCTCCATCTTGCAACGCAAGGCATTGCTGCTTACAGTGGTATTTGTGATGATACCAAAAAGAAAAACAGAAAATAGTCATTTGTATGTTTGTTCATGCTTCGTTTCACCTCGGCATCCACGGCTTCCGCACAGCTGCCCTGCTTGGCCACGTCAACAAATAACACAAGGATCTGTTTCGGTGCTTTGCCTCAACGCCAATTATGTCGCAATGGTGGCCCACCATATGTATAGTACATATACTAGTAGTACAGATCTCATGTATACTACATGAGATCATGCTATATATGTATGTATATATATGTATATATATATATATATATGTGTGCGTCATCAGGCTCAATATATCTTAAAGAATGGCGAGGTGTGGAAATCGTCTTGGCGTTAACATCCACATCGGTCCTGGATCAGAGATGAGCAGCCTCCAACCGCACTGCATGAACAGACGCTTTGATTAGCTCTCGTTGTCCAACACTCTTCGAACAGACTCCGCACTGCAGCGCTGACAACGTGCCTGAGAGAGCAGGGGGCCGGCTGTGTCACTACCATGCGTTAGATTAGATTGGGTTGATTGGATTTGATTCAATGAGATTGAAGGAGAATGAATTTGATTAGATCACATTAGTTCAGATTATCGTAGATCAGATTGGATTGGTTTGATATTACATTATTTTGGATAGGATCATATTAAACTAGATTTAATTATGTTAGATTATAATAATTTATACCACTGCTGCAGCAGTCTGTTGTTCCATATTTGTGTAGTGAGTGAGTTGTGTGTGTATCTGGACGCGGGCCAACATGGCTACAGTCTCTATAAACACTCCCTGGGATGAGGAGGTGTGCGATGATTAAAGCCCAACGGAACAGATGAGGCAGCAGCAGGACGAGTGTACAGAACATCTCTGGGTGGGGCGGAGCTTAATCACAGGTGTCTTATGTCACTTCTCCAGCCAGGGTAAGGGCAGATGGAGGGAGGGACAGAGGGAGAGCGATAGACCAGGGATAGAGGACATAGGAAAAGAGATGGAGAGAGAGGGAGTTAAGAGAGAGAGTGAAAATGAGTGATAGAGAAGGCTGGAATGAGAGAAAGACAGAGACAGTGAGCAAAAGAAAGACTGAATGAGACAGATCGAAGGAAAGAGAGGGGAAAGAGTGTGCTGTGAAGATCTCCTGGCGTCCCACATGTAAACACAGCCAGTCACATGTCCATAAACAAGGAGAACAAATGAAGGTTCCAGCACGGTTCTTCTGGCATCAAAAGCCCAGCAGGTCTGTGGCTCATATCTGCATGTGCTTGAGATTAGCTGAATCTAATTTGAGATGAGCTGAACGTGATTTGAGATAAGTCATTTCTGGATAACAATCAGCCAATTCTGAATTGAAATCAGCTGGATGTAATTACAGTTGAATTGGTTGAATCAGAATTGTGATTAACCGAATCACATTCAAAATCAGATGTATCGGAATTGAGATCAGGCGAATTTGAAGTGAGATCAGATGAATCTGAATTGAAGTAGGATTTGTTTTTCATGCAGAGCCTCTGAAAACAGGCTCTCAAAGAAAGGTGGCTTTCATTTCCTAAGCGGAGTGTTTATTTAGCTCTCAGCAAAATATTTAGGTGAGGGGATAATTATATTTTATTTTGTATACATGTCCGGTCCCCTCCTCCACGTGATTCATTTCAAACAATCCTTTCTGGAGTATACATAAGGTAGTCGCTGTGTATGTCGGGCCGTTTGTGTTTAAAACACACAAAAAAATAGAGTAAAGGGGAACTTCCACCATAAACACAACTTCAACACAACTTCAGCACGCAAGCTCTCGAGACAGAGACTCGCTGGGCCCCAAATCAAACACGCCTCATCTATCAGAAAGACGAGCCTCTCAAAGCGACACGCACACACACACACACACACACACACACACACGCACACACACACGCACACACACACGCACACACACACGCACACGCACGCACACACACAGAGGAAAACATGACACACCAAGAGGGGGTGTCCTGTGAATGTCAACTATGCTAACAAAGCATAGGGGGTTTGGTGGATGGGAGAGGGGCATTAGAGATGGATCAGGTCTTGGGCCGGGGCAGTCTATTTTTAACCAGCTGCTGGTGGTGATGGAGCACTCCTCTAATCTAACGCTGATTACAGACAGACAGACCTGGCCCAGGCCTGGACGGGGACGTCTGGTTTCTGTAGGCCATGACTTTAATTGTCTTTATTGGCCTTCCTATTATTACATTTACATTACACTCTCATTTCTCCCTTTTGATTACGCGTGCACTGCACACACAATCTCCGCCGATACATTGCAGGATGACGCCAAAAAGGTAGTATACACATGAACACGCACACACACCCCGATGCAATCGCACGCACTCGCACACACACACACACACACACACACACACACACACACACACACACACACACACACACACACACAC
>JAOPUD010000055.1:2585708-2621802 GCA_027122715.1 Trisopterus minutus
GTGTGTGTGTGTGTGTGTGTGTGTGTGTGTGTGTGTGTGTGTGTGTGTGTGTGTGTGTGTGTGTGTGTGTGTGAGAGCGGGACAGAGAGCAGACAGTGTTATCCTCACCCTGTGTTGTCCTCCAGACCAGCAGCTGCTGCTGCTGCTCCAGGAGTATGAGAAGAACAATATCAGCCTGCTCAAGTTCCAGTAAGTTGAGTCTTGCGTGTGTGTTTGTGTGTGTTGGTGTTCTCAGGTACAGGTATGTGTGTAGCTGCTCAGTTACTTGGTCAGGTTGTGTGTATGTCTATTCTCTAGAAACTGGTGAGTGTTAGCAAGTCCAACAAATGTGTTTGGTCTTCCAGGTGTCTGCTGTGGGGCTCTGCGGCGGTGGAGCACCACAAGGCCCGTAAAAGCCTGGGAGCGTCCTTATGGCAGCAGCCCAGCTCAGAGGACCTACTGGCCCTGCTCAGCCCTGACCGCATGCTGAACACCATCGCTCACTTCCCCCAGCAGCGCAGAATCATACCCCAGGTGAGCTAAGAGCTAAAGCTAGCAAAGATTAGCACTGAGCTATGGCTGAACCCAATCCCACCTCAGATTAGCACTTAGCTGAAGCTAGCACTTAGTGGTTATGGTTAGAGTTAGGCGTAGGCATAGAGTTAGTCGTAGGCATATGCCAAAGTCTAGCCCTGAGCTATATCTAGCACAAGTTAGCAAGTTTACCTTTCTTTGTCCAAACCTGTTGGATAATTTATACTGATAATGAAAGCATTAATGGTAATAGTAGGTAAAAGTGTAATTCAATTTTGGCTTCTTCACAGGAGGGAAAAGAGCTTCTTTATAAAGACGAAGACGTGAAGGAACTGGGGAACCTGTACGACCCCTGCTACCTGCTGCCACTGTTCAGCACCATGCTGAGACCAGGTGGGCCACGTTACTAAGTCCTGCTTATATTGTTCCATTGGGGATGTGTGCAATGACACTTCAAAGCGTGCGAGGTCAGCCTAACCCTTCTCTCGTCTACAACAGACTGCGTGGTGAACTGCTTCAAGTTTGTGTCGAGCCACGCCTTCGGTCTGACGGTTACGGCCCTCAGCAGCTACGACCCCAAAGTACGGGCGGCAGGGTACCACATCCTCACCTCCTTCTACCCCCACCTGGAGGGCACGGCCAGCGTCAAGAAGAGACAGGTAAACACACCATTACCTTTGGAAGGGAACACCTTTATTTAACTTTAGAAGAGTACACCTTTATTTGACTTTAGGAGAGAACACCTTTATTTGACTTTAGAAGAGTACACCTTTATTTGACTTTAGAAGAGGCAGGTAAACAAAAGGGGACTGTAATCCATGGCTTTAATTAGAAACAAGTTCTGTCCTAACCGACTGATCAGGGCTCAATCAAGTGCCACCTCTCTTATCTTGCATCTGTAATGTGTCTGCAGCTGCTCTACCTGATGGAGATGATGAAGAACGGCATCCGGCAGAAGAATGTCCGCCTGCCCTTCATCATGACCACCTACCTCTCCAAGGTGGCGCAACAGATGCTCAAACCAGGTCTGAGCACACGGCTAAATCACACACTTTTTTTGTTAGATTTTTGGTTCAATTATAGTTCAATAACGCTGAGACATGACTACTTGGAGGCTGTCTGTTTTCATCTGTAGTTAATTATGCAAGATGAAAACTGCAGCGTAGGATCTCAATTTGCTGAACCCATTTAGCTGTGATGTATTAAGGGAGGTATAGGAAAGCCCTCTCAGTCTATTGATTTGGTATTCCTAGTGTGGCTATGCTGTTAGACCTTCACCATCTTACCATCTTTATTTTATATTTTGTACAGTGGTTCTACGTATGTTGGCATCTTGTTTCAGTATCAATGCACCACAGCAAATATGTGAGGCCGTTCTTGCAACTCTAAAACTGATTCTCTCCCTCCAGAGGATCATATGTACGTGGTGCTCAACAAGTTCCTGCTGTCCCACCAGAGCCTGGACTTCAGGAGAGTCCCCGACTTCTTCAAGCTCTTCCACAGCTCTGACATTGAGGTAAGAGTGGATTGGAAGTACATTGATAAAGTACCATCTTATCTGACTCGAATGTTGTTACTGCCTGAAGAAATACTCTGGAGCACATTTCTAATGGATGGTGGATCTCATGGACACAGCGTCCCTAAACAAACAGTTTGATCATTAGCCAGCCTTGTCCTTCGCCCTGTAATGTTTATTTATTCTTTACTTTACCTTCCTGATGTTGTTTCTGCTGTCATCTGTCCCTGGGAAGGTGGGGACCTTGTTCGAAAACCTAACTCACGGTTAATCTCCCTCTCCCCATCTCGGTCTCTCTCTTCCCGGTATGACTACCTCCCTACCCTTCTTTTTATTTTTTTTATCTATCTCTTTCTCTCCTTCTTTTCCCCCCAAATCTCTCTCTCTCTCTCTCTCCCTCTCTCCCCCCAGCATAAGCAGGAGCGTGAGTGGTGTCTGGGGGTGTTGGAGGAGGGTCTGAGGGACCGCTACTGCTACGAGCTGTGCAGCCAGCAGGGCATCTTCCTGGGCCTGCTGGCCTACAGCAGCAGCCCCCTCTGTGAGGAGGACACCCAGGTACCCCCGCACGCACGCACACAATCTGAACACATTTGCACTAACCCGCCAACGCACTTTTTATTTGTGTTGGGAGCGTGTGTGACGTGTGTCCCCGACCTCCGCCCAGGTCCAGATCCTGAGGGTGTTGAGCCAGGCGGGGCGGGTCCCCAAGGCAGCATACCACCTGACCAAGAGCTGTGGCCTCCTCCCCTGGATGCTACACCTGCTCAGGAGGAGGTGGGCGGGGCATGTTTCAATGTAGTCCGTTTGTTTGTCAATCACAGGTATCACCACGCCAGCTGTAGAGGAAAGTTACCCGGCATGGTTTTGAGTTGCACCAAATGTTTTGTGGGTAATCCGTAGCTAAAAAGATTTTGTTATAACATATCAGCAGTGTAATCGGCTAACAAAGTTACAGTTACAGTAGAGTAGAATAAAGTCTGAGCTAACACTAACGAGTCCCTCCGGTCCGGGTCAGGACCCTGGAGCCGCGGGTGCTGAGCGGTCTGGTGGACCTGCTCCACGTCATCTGGTCCACCAACCTGGGACAGAAGGACACACAGCCGGAGCCTCCCCAGACGGACCCACCGCAGCCCTCCGCCAAGACCCTCCCGCTCCCCCTGGTGGACGAGTTCCTGTGTGTGGCGTTTGCGCTCATCCCTTCCCTAAGGTACACACGTCCACAGCATCTCCTGCTCTGGTGCACTACCCCTCCCTACGCACCAGCTTCCTCATGATGGTGCTTTCATGATTAAGTGAGGTGATAAAAGTGTTTATATATCGCAGGGAGTGTTCTGGACAAACCGGTATAAAGTGGAGTTAAAGTTTAAGAGCTGGGTGGACAAACTTTGCTATAATGTGTGTGTGTGTGTGTGTCTCTCTCTATCTCTGTCTATCGCTCTCTACCCACCCAGCCATCCTTTCTGTCTAACACCCCCCCCCCCCACGCCCCCGCGCCCCTTCCCATCATTTCATTCATTCTCATTTAGAGCGCAAGCCATGACAACATTTTTTCCAAAGTACTATAAAAAAAAGTTGAATATAAAGATCTCTGCCAATGTACCAATGCCTGCCCTCCCCATCAGGACGGAGGTGAAGCCCGCCCAGCTCAATCTCTTCCTCCAGACCCTGAGCTCCGTGCTGAGGCATCGCGGGTCAGCGGGCGCTGCCCGGGGCGACCGCCTCACCCTCAAACCCCAGCGCCTCTCCTCCACCGACGCACTCTCCCTGCTGCAGAGCTGGGCCTCGCTCTCCCACGATGCAACGCTGCTGGGACAGCTGCAGGGCGTGGCCGAGAGGCACGCCATGAAGGGGCTGCTGGGTGAGTCCACGCGGTTCTCGTTTCGATGACCTAATGTGTAGCCTAACCCGTGACCTGTACAGTCCTCCTCTCGCAGCATAATGCATGGGTTAGCATTAGCTTCCATTGACTTGGAGTCACAATAGCGTAGCTCCTGTTCATGGGCGGCGGCGGCGGGGGAGGAGGAGAACAACCACCACTTTGAATTGCTTTCAAATGATTTCTGACAACACAGTAACCAGTAACAACACAACAAGATTCTTGATAATTGTCTGCGACCACACTGATTATTCTGCACTTTTTTCGGCACTGTAAGTTTAAGGATGTGAGGTGCCACTGTGTAGAATATCCAACCAGAAGCAGATGATAATATAACTGCACAAGTGCCGATAAAGGTGCCATTATTTACAAAATGATTTTGCTTTCATATTTTGCTTACATTTTCTCTCAACCAGACACTAAAACCAAACCACAGGGCAGCTCTAAATTAAGATCCTGACTGGACCAATCACAAACAAGCTACTATGACAACACACCTTCCCCCAGAGATGTCTATGCTTTTATGCAGGTTAACAGCACTGTTTATTTATTGTTGTTAGCATGGTTCCCTTGACTCCCTTGATTGATTCCCCCCCTCCAGGGACAGGCAGGGCCAAGACCCGGGGCAGACCCCACGTCTCCCAGAACCGCAAGCAAGCTGAGGACCCGGAGGAGGACAGCGACAGGGAGCGGCGTGAGCAGACCCTCCTGATAGCCTGTAAAGAAGACCTCCGCATGGTGTTCACCCACTGGGAGACCCCCGCCTCCGGCCACGCCCCCAACACCCCAAGTCGTGAGTAGATTCAGAGGATACTTCTCTTTGTTTTGTGTGTTTTATGGAATAATGTACGTCCTATATCTTTCTCGATGCTTTGATTATTTCTGTTATTTTCTTCCTTATTATCATTCTTCCTCTGCTCTTTTTTTCTTCTTTTTTTTTCATTGTTTGGTTCTTTTAATTCTGGTTCTTTAAGTTTTTCCTCTTACGTTCATTGTGTTTTGCTTCTTTTCCTATTTATGTTATTTTCATTCTGTCTCCCTTCTTCGATTCATTCTGTTCTTGGGGCCAATCAGGTGACGGTGAGGACGCGAGAGTCGTCGACAGCGGTCTGGCGGGCGACACGGCCCTGCTGCTCACCAGGTGGTCCCTGAGGTCCCTGCTGGAGCAGCCGTTCCAGCACCCGCCCACCCTGGAGTTCCTCCGCTGGTTCCAGAGGGTGGCCCCGCCGCACCCAGACACGGTGGACAAGATCCTGGGCGACGCCGGAGCGAAGGAGGACCTGCTGCGGCTCTACCACCGGGCCAGGGAGGTCCAGGCTCCGGCCTCTCCCTCCTCCTCCAGAACAGAGACTCTGGGGCTGTTCACTAGTGTAATGCTGCGTCTCCTGGAGGCCCAGGGACCTCTCCCCGTGGGGGAGCTCCACGCCGGGGTGGTCTCCGCCTGCCTCTCGGACCCCTCCACCCCTCCGTCCCGACGCGGTAGGAAGCTAGGAACACTGCTGCAGACTTGACTGTTAGGAGTTTTGTTTTATTCTGATGAGAGTACATTACATTCAATACATATACATATAATTTTTTTTTTTTATATAATTTACAGGGTTCCTCTTTTACCATGTCTATATACCAGTTCAAACATCGTTTAACAGTATGGCTTTTTAGTAATGAAGTTAATAATAATAACAATAATAATGTTGCTGTCTGTTTGAATCCCAGAAGCCGGCCTGGTGTTGATGTCGCTGTACGTCCACGAGATGTGGAGCGGAGCGCGGTCACCTGACCTCTTCCTCCAACACGTCCGCCTGGTGACCACCGCAGCCAATCACAAGGGGAAGAAGAGAACGACCAAATCTACGCTTGATGTATCGGATGTCAGGGCCATCTGTAATGACATCATCGCCAGAACCATGGACAGTTCCGGAACTCTGCCCTCACTTTAAAAAGAAAACAGCGAAGGAACCTTGACTTTTAATCCTGTTTTTGTATAACTATTCTGTTTTCTTCGGTTTGATTTTGTATCCTGTTAGTTTTGAAACCGGCTCTTCACAGTTATTTAAGTAATAATAAGGATATGAATTCTGTATATTACTACTGGGTAAATAAAATACTATCCTACAGATTACTCATTCTTATTTTTTTTTTTGAAAAACCTTATATTGGAATAGAGTAATCTTGCCTGGTAGTAAACTAATTTATTCTATTCATAAAAACTCTGCAGTAATCAAGTTGGTTTATCTTTGTGTATTCCTCAGTGGATCACATTGAAATACTAGGTTCAGATTCAGAATCAGTACCTCTCAGACCAAGGGCCTGCGCCTCCATTTTTGGTGATTGTGACCCCTGCAAAATAATACAATGTCAATAATTAAATGGTATGCATTTTCCTTTCTTCTGGTACTTTTCTTCTGGTAGATTTTTCTACACCTTGACATCAAACTTGCCTCAAAGAGTTTCCGTTGCAGGACATCAGTGTGAGGATAATGAAGAGAAAACCGACAAACGTAGCCATGGTGATCCAGAAAATTATAACTATTGAGTCTGTGAGGAGAAATATATCCAGAATATAATAACCATAGTCTTTTAAGGATAGATACATAAAATGTAATGACTTTATAGTCTAAGGAGTTTGATATACCAAGAATATATCTGGGGTATATAAGGAAAGAGATATATCCGAAATGTAACTTGACTAAAGGATAAATGATACAATTAGCAGTTACAAAGAAAAGCAATTTAGCAATTAGTATGAAGCTCAGATACTTACATTTATTGTATTTCAGTGTACTCTCGTTCACAATGACAGCGTCCAGATAATCATAATAGTACTCATATTCCCATCTGTACTGCTCCCCGTTGGTGGAGTTCTCCATGCTCGCACAAATCACAGCTGGCACCAGAATGAAGGATCCAAGTTTTTTTCAATAATAAAGCAAGTATTTTATGTAAGATAAGTGAAACGCCACTGATTTCTAAAACAAGTGCCTTCTGATTTCTATCTTCTGAGCTCCTTGGTGACTGATCTGCTCCTTCACACCTTGTGATGTATGTGTGGACGCGACATCACACCCTTTTCTCTCTCTCTCTCTCCCACAGACACACGCTCCATCACTGTCTCTCTCCCTGCCTCGATCATTCCGCCTTTCTCTCTCTTTCTCTTTATTTCGTTTCTATGTAAAGGTGGTTGTCTTATTGATATAACATTTTTATTGAAGTTATTGATAGGGTAATTAATTCTTTTTTTTTTTTTTTTACCAATTTATGAAATGTAGCAATAAAGACATAAGATGTATGGATTATTGAGGAAATTACGTTGATGAAGTATCCTTGGCGCTGCATCTATATATTTATATATGTAAAATATATATTTTTTATTCTGATCACTCAATGTCATTGGATACTTCACTCTCCAAACCAACAGAGGGCAGTATTGTCTGTTATGCCCGAAGTTTTACCGAAAACGAGGAAATACATTTTTGTTGTTTGTTTGAAAAAATGATTGGTTGACCACGTCGAGCATGGATCAATGGCAAGGAGAGTACAAAAATAAGCTTTACAACGCCCATGGTTTTCCAACTTGACAGAAACAATATTTCTAATCTCAACAGAACACGATGTAGTCTACTCTTTCACAGTAAGCAACAACTAAACATCTGAGTTTACTGCAAAGCGAAGCGACATGGACGCAGACGTCTGTGCAGGTGCTCTCCTCTCTCTCATATCTTTGCACCAAGCGAAACAACTGCAGCAGGACAACCGAGCCGAGACCCGGCGACGGACTCGCACCAAGCTGCGTATTGCAGCGAGACGCGTCCGCCTTCACAAGCTCCGTCAGGAATGGGAGCAGAGGAGGACAAAGCTCAGACGCGCACGGATGGAGCGGTTTGAAGCTCACAGGATATGGATGGAGGGGGTAAGTGAATGCTTGTGCGTTATTCAGTGATACTAGTCATATTTTGTAATATTCTTTTCACCGCATGTCATCATTTACTGATGATTGCTTAGATGTAATCACGTGATTATAACTAAATAAAGTCTAACAATGAGTAATTTATAAGCCAAGGAGATTACTTGAAACCGTACAAAAGGGTAAATGTAAATTTGAGTAGAAAAGCATTCAAATTTGATGTATTACCGCAAATGTAAGCATTCCCTGTGAGCAACCCGTCTATCCTCTAACCAGACGTGGTGTGTGGTTCTCTCTCCTCCCACTAGATGGCTCTCCAGTACCTTAAGCAGTGCAGCCCGTGGACGCCACGGGTGTGGTCCTACCCTCGCCCCAACGCCTGGTGGGAAACCACGGCCGCGGGCTTCACGGACCACCAGTGGCTCCAGCATTTCCGCGTGTCGCGGGCGACCTTCTCCTCCCTGTGCGGTGCGTTGCGGCGCCGCCTGAAGCGCCAGGACACCACGTACCGCCTCTGCATCCCGCTCAGCAAACGTGTGGCGCTGGCCCTCTACAAGCTGGGCAACCCCTGCAGCTACAAGACGGTGGCCGAGCTGTTCGCCGTGGGCGTGGCCTCCGTGTGTCACTGCGTGCGCGAGTTCTGCTCGGCGGCCATCGAGGTCCTGCGGCCCCGGCTGCTGGCGGAGCCGACGCCCGGCGACCTCCAGGAGGCGGCCGACCGCTTCCTCCTGGCTCACGGCGTCCCGCGGTGCGTCGGCGTGATCGGGCGCATCCTCCTGCCCGTCGTCCGCCCGCCGCACCACCGCGCCGACCCGCCGTCCCTCGGCGGCGAGGGGTGGCGCCTCGTCGTCCCGCTGCAGGCCGTCGTCGACGGTGACGGCCGGTTCTGGGACGTCAACGTCGGCGACCCGGAGTGGGCGGCGGCGGGAGAGGGCGAGGGCGAGGTCGAGGGCGAGGTCTGGTCGGAGCTGCGACCGTGGGCCAGGGAGGACTTCCCCGGTCGCATGCAGAACCTCCTGGGGGGCGAGGAGACGGGAGGCCTCTGCCTTCTGGCCGATGACGAGGCCCTCCCGGCGCAGACCTGGTTGCTGAGGCCGCACCGGACCAGCGTCTGGCTGACGGCAGACCAGAAGCTGTTCAACGCCCAGGTCCTGCCGGCGCGCCGGGCAGCCCGACAGGCACTGGCCAGGCTGAAGGGCCGCTGGCGGTGCCTGGACCGGCGGCTGGACTGCACCGTGGAGGTAGTCCGGGACATGGCCAGGACCTGCTGCGTCCTCCACAACCTCTGCGAGAGGAACGCCGACACATTTATCCCCGAGTGGATCGAGGCGGAGGGCGACCCGCGCTGGCCCGATGCGGATAAGACCCAGACGGACCCCGACGCCACCCCTCCCTGGCTCGCTCTGCAGTCGTTGGAGGATGAGGACCTGTAGTACAAGTCACTGACCACTGCTGCACGGAAGCACTGAGACCAGTTATATAGGGCTGGGTCTCGGGCTGTGCAGTAGGGAAAGCATTATTGATAACGTTTATCATAGGGAATTTGATACAATATGGAAAGAAATATATAAATAAAATGCTACACCTATCACTCTGAATGGTATGAGGGTCATTTCACTGAAGGATATGAGAATTGAAGTACGGAATCAGGCAGGTTTTTTCTTACTCCGATGTTTCAAACCTCATTTTGATCATTTCAAGGGCATATCTTCTCATCGTAGATTAAGGCTATAAAACCGGGTATGATGATCAATCGATAACTCCATTTAGTTACATCAAAGCATCTTTAATATGACCCAGATTACTTCACATATCAGTATACTGCCTATGGTTGTATTGGCGTTCCACATCAGCCAATACTTCATCTAGGCCTTTTCACATTTTACATTGATGAATATATTCAGTTGTTCGTCTTTTTCATTTTTAATGCACAGCAGTTGGTGCCATTATTGAACACCTGGTATGAAAAAAAACCTTACTTGCTCATTAACATTTAGTAAATTGTCATGACAAAATACATTTGAGTATAAACTCACAAATATTAATATGCATATTTAAACTCCTGTATGTGACACCACTTGTACCAAACACTCTATAACATGACTATTCCATGTTGACATGGACACAATGGTTGGAAGGTTATGAAAATGTCCATTATATTAATGTTAATTTGGTATGTATCCAAATATGCCAGTATGCCAGTTGAATAGCATTTATTAACATTACTGAAAAAAAAAAAAAGCATTTACAAAACAAAGAAAATAAACCAAAACATCATCCAACAAGAAGTTTCTTGCCATCTGCTGCTGGTCTCATCAACAAGCCCCCTGCCCCCATAGACACTACAGGCAACAATGCTGCAAAGTCAGACTCCTAGCACATTCACACAGTTCTCTGGACGATTCCTTGCATATTAGACATTGGTGCAAGGTATTTGTACTTCATATCGTCAACATTAGCACATTCCATGGTCCATATTTTGCACATTCCTGTACAAACTAAACAGCTTTCATTCGGTTCTTTTTTATAGTAAATGTTATTGTCATTATTATCCTACAATGCTTGCCGTTTACTTCATTTCTTTCCAAGTTATATTTATGTATCTTAACCATTAAGACCGTTTCTTATTACTGTTATGCACCAAACACCCAGACAACTTCCTTGTACGTGTTCAACTGACTTGACAATTCTGATTGTATGCCGCTGATGACCGCACATTGGTCCATTTTCAAACCAATCAGAAGCAGCCTCAACTCGTCCCCTCCCTTGTGCTTCTGTCCTGGGGGGGGGGGGGGTTCTAGTGACCAGCTGATGGCTCCTTTGCCATGTGCTTCATGACCTGCGCCAGGCAGGAGGTCAGCAACTCAGTGTCTTTACTCCTGGCCTCCATCTCGTTGTGCCTCAGCCTCTCCTCCCGCTCGCCCTCCTCGCGCCGTAGGACCAGCTCCTGCTCCATCTCCTCCCTCCTCAGCTGGGCCTCCTGCTGCATCTCTTCCCTCCTCAGCTCCTCCTCCTTCTCCAGCCACCTCCGGTGACACTCGGCCATCACGCCCACAAAGCCCTGGGTGGGGCTGTCGCCCTCGCTCCTACGATTCCGGAACCCTGCAGGAGCAAAGCGTTGCACGATGAAGAAAGACAATGTCTAACTGATTTGACTGTTTGATAGTCTTGACTGTATGAGTGTATTACACATGTATTACAAAGATACAGGTCATTAAGGAGCAGGTATGGGTCAGGGCATCTTGCTCAAGGAGACCTATAGGTAGACTACTGATGGGGTTCAAACCCAGAACCTTTCATCTAATTAAACATTATACTATTGCAATGGGGAGCCTTATTGTTGCAAAAGATAATTAAACGTAGGTTGTTTGGCATACGTAATTTATAGGTGAATGTCAAAACTAGCTAAAGAAGGTGAAATATTGTGTATGAGTACTCTCTATATATTATGACATGTTTGAGGAATTTGGCAAAGCATGACTTAGCTTTTGCATTGCCTCTTTCTTATGATTGAAATGAACCTCGTTCTGAGGGTGGTGTATTCAAACTCACCAGGTTTCACCGAAGTTTTCATTTTAGAAAGCAGCCGTGTCCCTTTCATACTGGCAGACATTCCGCTCACCGTTGAAGTTGATTTGTCTGCAAAGATCAGTTTTAACCATTACAACACAGTGGACAAGGCGATGTAGTCTGAGAAGTACATGAATTGAACTAAGTGAACACTCATTTTAGACCAATAAGTAGAACAACTCTTCAAAAAAAAGAAAAAAAGAATTGTATTGCCAAAGCATATAAATAATACAATAACTGACCTGCTGTGTGATCTGCATCCAAAAGATGTAGGCCTACTTTGTCCCCAAGCACACTGTCCATCATATCAAAGAAAGGAAAAGTCTTTGTTTCATCCCTTTTGACCGCCTTATACTGCTGTCGCAACTTTTTCAGCTTTTCCCTGATCTGTATGGTGGTGCGCTGTATGCCCATCTTGGACAACTCGTTCACAATATACTGGATGACCTCTTCGTTGCGACACATGCCCTCCATCTGCTTCTGTACACTGTCGTCAGCCCAGATGTTAAGCAGTGCTTGGGTCTCACCCAGAGGCCAGTGCTGGCGGCTGTTGCCAGACATGACTGTTGTACAGTCTCTGAGTGGATGGTCGCGTTGTAAGCACCAAGCAAGCCCGCGCTAAGCTCCACACACAGGTTAGGTTTTGTGGAAAATGGCCACTGCAGTGGAAAAGCTCTACAAGCACGCACAAGCACGCACGGTCACGCACAAAAACGCAAAATCCGCAGTTTCAATAAATGAAACAAAAGAGGTCTATAATAATAGCGGAGGTCTCGCCAAGTATAAAAATGTAAATATAAACAAACATACAAAAAAGTAGGCCCACGTAAAAGGGTCACTTCTTTTTATCGATGACGTCAGACGCAAATGCAGACGCGCGCACGTCGTGTTCTTCTGCTCGTTGACGCAAACTGACGCAAGTTCATCCGATCTGATGACACATTAGCATGTAGCTAGCCTAGCTGGTTGACATTATTATGATCACAGTGGGAGGATAGCGAACAATAATCTATCATATCGTTCCACTCACGGGTTTTGATATAAAAAAACAACAAGAACAGCGATGGATGCGGTGAACGCTTTCAACATGGAGGTAAACTTGGTTAAGTTTGTATTAAATAAAACGGATCTCTGGTTAGCTCTGTCCTGCTAATATACTGCCATATATCCATAACGGTGGTGTTTGGGGTCGGTATACGGTATGGATATCAGATAAGGAAATCACAGTTGTTTAGCCTTTTTAGATCAAGACATTTTTAACTCGCAGTGGGATAGAGATGTACCCCCGGGTGTGGCGCTAGCCTGGTGGTATTTGGCCTAGCCGCGCTAAGATGCTAACGCACGACTTATGTTCGCGGCGATATGCGTCGTTGTTCATAACACGAGATATGTAAGTTAACGCTTGGTAGTGCAAATACTTATCATTAGACATCGTTTTGGATATCCTAAAGAGGTGCATTGGTCTAGTCTAATGGTAGTAAATGCGTCTCTGGAATAGTTATTTCCCTCCCCAAAATGGCAAGGCCTTATCCCCTTTAGAGCCTAACGTTAATACTGAACTGTGAAATGTTACGGCTGGGAAGGTCGTATTTACATAGATGGTTAGCCACTGAAGAGTTGTTTTGTATGTGTACGTTTCGTTTCTAGTGATACAAGTGTAATACTAAAAGTATCCACCTAGTATTTCTGTCAACAATACAGGCAGGCATATTTGCCATATTGAACAAGTGCATATTCCTTAATTGGGCTGTCATTACTCAACAAGAAGTTTACTTCCGTGAAAACTTGCATTACTGACCTATCAGTGGATGAGCTTTACTTTACTTCGATATAGTCCATTTTTTTTTTGTAAAATAGTCTTTCAACTATTGCTGTGTGGCTAGATATGGATTTCATGGGCATATTTTTCCTAAACTTTGCATTCATCAAATTGTCTAGGAACGTTTTGCTTCAACAGCCACCATCACCACAAACATTTCAGCTCCAAGCCCATCATGGGATTTACATTGTCATTGTGTCTATTCCCATAATGAAGCAGAGATGTATTTGGCACATGGCACAGTTAGAGCGTTTTAACTTGCTCAGCTCTTTTACCCAAACCAACTGAAGACATTCACATACTTTCCATGATCTTTTAGTTATTCTCCATGATTGAGATGAAGCCTCCGATATCCCGTGCCAAGATGATGTCAGTCACAAAGTCAGCAATCAAAGCAATTAAGGTAATGCAATGAACCTGGTCGACCTCCTAGCTGGTATATATTTTTTTAGAATAAATGGTTATTTTTGTCTAAATTGCTGCACTTAAAACCATTGTTTAGTTATTGTTGGGAAAACTAACCGGTTGTTGTTGCCAACTTATAAGGTGTTATTTTTTATTTATTCTATTTCCATTTATTTTCGTAGCTTTACAAACACGTTGTCCAGATAGTTGAGAAGTTCATCAAGAAGGTATGTATTCTTTAGGATGTTGCCTCATTTATGTCTTTTTAAAATTTAACTTGGATCTTGTGGAGTTTGTGTGGCTCTATGCCAATAGTTTATTTATTGTCATTTTTTGTCTCAGTGCAAGCCAGATCTGAAAGTCCCCGGTTTGTACGTGGTGGACTCCATTGTCCGTCAGTCACGCCATCAGTTTGGTGTCGAGAAGGATGTGTTTGGACCAAGATTCCTGAAGAACTTCACAGATACCTTCCATAATCTCTACCTCTGCTCTGAAGATGATAAGGTACGAAAGCTCAAAGTGTATGAGTTGTTTGTTAAATGGTTTTCTCCAAACCCATGCAGCACAGCCCATTCTAGTTAATATTAGTTAACTAGTTAATATTGACTTCGGTAAAGTCGTTTTATACTATCTTATCTAGTAATGATATTTGTGTTTTTTGAAGTGGTTCTAGTTTATGTGTATATTTTATCTGGTCCTAGTCACTCAATTTAGAAAATGGCTTGATGCTTAAAATTAATGACTTGCAATTTTTGATCAGAACATTATGATCAATGTTCTTGGCAAAGAACATTGCTCATAATGTTCTCGTCAATAAAATGGTTTAGTGCAGACCGACTCTTAACTCATGTGGTGTCACATCCTCTTTTAGAGTAAGATACTGCGTGTGCTGAACCTGTGGCAGAAGAATGGAGTGTTTGATATGGACATCATCCAGCCTCTGTTGGACATGGCCCATGGCTCTCTAGCACCAGCTCATTCAATGGGTGGTAAGAAAGAACTGTCCTTCTAGGCACTCCTTGTTCTCTATGGGTTTATGTGGCTTTCCTTTGATTACCAAACACGGCCTTCCACCAGACTAGAGATTGCTATCTACACTAGTACCTTTTTGGTTAAGAGTGGAACAACTTCATCTCCACACTGAATGCATACATCTCATTTAACTTATTTAATAACTTTTCAATAATTGCTAAGCCCCCTTTCTTCTATTCTCTACACATTGCCCACATATTTCAAGTGTGGATGCAAGAACAGGGTCATTGTAAAACTTTTCATGATCCAGCAGGTCCAACCGCCTTCCAGCCAGACCCCCAGCCTCCTGTCTCCAGCTCCCCAGTCGTAGCTGCCGTCTCCCAGCTGCCCAACTCCCATGCCCTGGCAGCTGTGGCCCATCTCTTCCAGACCTCCGGGGGACAGGAGGTAAGCCATGGTCTTCACTACTTTGATGTAGCCAGCCCGGCAGATGCACAGTAGTAGACTTATTCCTTAAAGTGATTCCTTTTGAGTCCAGAACCGTTCAGCTTGGAGTGACCCTAACCCATATTAGGGATTCTTATTTGAACTAGGCCTCTCCTTTAGTTCTGATATTGAAAGATGATATCTCTGTTTACCAGCTTCAAAAGATGCTCCAGAACCTCCAGCAGGGGGAGAACACTCAGGCGGCCATGATGTCCAACACCATGGTGTCAGAACAGCTCCACTCACCCTCAGCACAGCACCATGTGCCCGCAGCACAGCCTAACCCCTACGGTGCCTTCAACGAACAGAAGAGCAGCTTAGCCAAGGTATCCATCTCTGACGTTTTGTTAGCCTGTATGAAATTAAATGAAATTGTTCTCTAGCCTTTGTTGTTCAACTTAAGCTTCAAATATTTTAAGAAAAATATATACATTTTATGTATATTGATCCTTTTCATAAGGAAAATGTTGTATTTCGTGTGTGGATAGCGAACCACATCTCGGTGTAAGCAACTTGTATTATGCAACGCATCAGATGAATTGCAGAACATGTCTTGCATGCATGCATTGCTCTAAAAAGGAACCATACTACTAACTTATAGGTTATTAGGGTGATCATTTACAATGTAAAGGGAAACTAAAGGTCTTGCATTCAATTAGTTGATCACCTGATTTGCTGTTTCCTCAGAAACTTCTCGATAGGTTTGACTACGACGATGAACCAGAGGACGGGAGGAATAAGGAGAGTCATTCTCTGTAAGTGCTTTTCATGCCCAGGGGAGACTGGGGGTTAGGGTTTGTGTAGTCCTGTATGTTGGGTATCTGCCTTGATGAACGTACTACAAATGTAATGTATGTATCCTTCACAGAAGGCCTCCTGGGAACTCATTCAACCAGTTTCCTGGTCAGGCGACCAACATGGAGTCAAGCTTTCATCCACACATGATGGGAGGAATGAATGATCACGAGGTATTTCATCTAGCGCACAGTGAAGGCTTATCTCACATAGAATACTGATAACATCCTTGACTATTGTGTTCAGTGCAAGGGAGTGTGTAGGTTGAACAATATCCTGTAGGTTTGACAATTGGCTTTCAAGGGAAAGTGGGAATACTGCTTAATTGTATTCTAAATTAACTGATACTTTGACGAAAGGTTTAGCATATGCTTGATGTGTTGTTGTGTAGTTGATGTTCTAGTGATAGTTATGCACTAGTTAATTGTGTTGTGTAGTAGTGTCTTCTTGTGATTGTTGTTTGGTAGTCTATGTTTTGGTGAAGGGTGTGTACTAGTTGATGTTCTGGTGATAACGGTCTGTTTTCTCTCAGCACGGGGGACTGGATCACAGTGGCATGATGCAAGACGGTTTTCCTCCTATGAACGATTCACGCACACGGGTAAACATCTCAACCAGTACTTTGTTAGTCGGATGAGTGCAGGCAACAGAATAGAGGTCAACATGTATGTTCTGCTCCCCTCATATCAAATAATTAATGGAGATGCAAGAGTTGAAAGAGCTTTTGAATGTTATTTTCTTTAATAGACCAGTTGATGTATTTTCTTCTTGAGCTTGAGTTGTGTTGACTGATTGTGTATCCTCGTGTCCTCCACAGGGGGGCTCTAGAGAGGACCCGTCGTCCCGGAGAGAAGGCAGACAGAAGGGCTTCGGGAGGAGGTCACGATCTGGCTCCAGGTAGGAGGAGAATATTATGGGATGTGTGTGCTTTTATCCATTTGTTCCGGCCTAGATGTGTGTGTGTGTGTGTGTGTGTGTGTGTGTGTGTGTGTGTGTGTGTGTGTGTGTGTGTGTGTGTGTAAGTATATATACAGGGCGAAGGAAATTGCCAGCCCCCTCAGCACATTCTGGTGTAAACGCTAATAAATAATGAATGATGTTATTTTTGATGGCAAACTGGTACACCATGGTGAATATTTTATGTTCCTGTGTGTTTCTCTAATGCATCATATTTACTGTGCTGAATATATCTGAAGGTTGCTACTATCCAGTAATGCAAGGAGACTAAGGGCTGCCCCCACTAGTGTGGCTCCTTGCACAGTCAAGCGTTGAAGCCCATTTTTCCGTCTTGATAATGTTAGGTCTTTTGAGGGACGTTTGCATTATGGATGGCTGAATCAATGTCAGCATTTAGCTCAAGTTAAACTATGAAACACATTTAAGATGTACTGCTTTGACATCTACTGTTCTCTCTTGTATCAATGTATTTAGTACTGCTATAGTAATGTGTTGTTTTCTGCTCTCTTGCCTCTATGGATTGCTGCCTTGCACTATTACAGTAGCTGTTGTGCTACTCTGTTGGGTCTGATGGTTAGACTATATGGGGTGTATGTGATTGTGTGTACACGGTTTGCAGCAGCTTGTAAAAAGAAGCGACATAGGGAACTGAAATCAATAGTTTGCTATAGGCTGAAATGTATTCTGATGAACTGAACAGTCGTCAGCAGTCTGATCTTTATCTTTTTTTCATTACTTCATCCTACTATGTAGATGAATTGGTGCTAAACCAACCTTATCTTATTAACATCACAAAATAAACTTTCTTCTGCCAAATTCCTAGATTTATACAAATTCACTTGTTCACTTAACTTAAACTAAAACAGACTTCTTTTTTTTTTCTCAAACTCACAAAAAACTCAGTTTTTTGTGATTGCTTGACTGAGGCTGAACAAGGGGAAGGCATATCATTCCAACCAGTCACAACACTGTTGGGTTCTGATGCTCTTTGAATGTAGGAAGCAGGTATTCTTTCTGGAACCAGTCCAATTATGAATTATCCATCACATTCTTGTAATGTTTTGTCCCGCTTCAGTAATCTGATTATACTTGGGTATACACACTGTACATTAGAGGTGAGACACTCTGAATGCAGTTCATGCGATTGGTATTGATATTGACCTGTTCATGTTTTTTGGGCGGTTGCTCTCTGTGGCTAGACCAGCGGTTATCATCATCCGCCTCAGGATAGTAATGGTGAACACCACGACCCAGTCTGGTCTTCTCCTAACTCGACTGCAGGATGAACTCTTTAACCTTGGCTAGGCAACTAATTTTCCCCTCATTTGGGATTTCGGTGGCTCTGATTTGCAAACTCGGGTGGAAGTAAGCCTTGCTTTGTGTCTGTGTGTGTTAATGAACGGTGGGTGGTAGGCCCTAGCCCTCTGTTCGGCGGTGCCAGAACACTTCCTGTGTAAGTCGCGAGTCGTTTGCATCGTTTGTCTTTTCACCGGGCGTGTGTTATCACAGCGTTTTAAACTATAAGAGTGCCCTCAACTAAAGCAGGATTCCTACGTTCCATGACTGCTGTGGTCCATCTGACGTAAATGTCATCGTCTGTGATGGTCCACACGGCCCCTATACGGATGCCCATGGACAGACTCTGTGACCACCCGGATCAGTGGCTGTGTGAGGAGATCTGCTGAGAAATTACGCTTGGGAGAGTTGGAAGATCAATTCTTCCAATGCTTATTCTTCTCGATTGGGTCTATAGTGCTTGGCAAATGTTGTCATGGTGGATATACCCGGCAACAAATGTGTTTCAGATAGGATCGGGAACCCCGCATTGGTCCAACGGACACTTAATTGTAGCATGAGTGAAACCACGTGCACGACCAGTACATGGCTGCATGACCAGTAAATGGCAGCAAGTTAAGCAGAACGCGGAAAGTATGCCTGAGCCTTAAGCAAATCAATTAGATTAAGCATTTGTTGAAACTGGTCCTCCATTTGTGTATATGTCAAATTGTGTTGAAACCTTGCACGGGATACACATATAATTGGTACTATTTAAGCTTTTTTATTTTTGCTATTTTTTTTTTATTTATTACATTCCGCTTAGGATTCAGAAGCTCTTAGTGGAGGAGGAGAAGTTATTCTTTATGTTGTCGTTTATGGAAACGGAGCTAATGGTGTACTTGTGTGGATGTATACAAGGACTAAGTGGAATCTGCTTGACTGGGGCATTGCAGCCCTAGTGCTATGTGTGAGTTTGATTAGCATTAGAATATTAGCAATGTGATTATCACAAGACTTGGTTTTTCAGATGGACTAGACGATGCATCATGTGTTTTGTGATCAGCAAAGGAACATGAGTGGTGGATTAGGTACGATTTAAGAGCGGTCATTTGGTGTACATTTTTAGAAAAGCCATAGCCATCTGTTGGTTAGTTAAATGCTCTGTGAGAATATCTGCTCTGGCTTACTCTGCACTATCCTTTTTATGAGACAATGTTGTTCTAAAACCACACATTTCTGACCAATCCTGGCAACTTTTCCCTAATGGGTCAGGAAAATGCAACGCTTCTCTTCTGCTCTTTACAACTCTGAAGTCGTACCTAAACAGCCTTTCATTTGGCAGCCTTGTCAGCAAATATTATGTTGGATAAAGTGAGATCAAGTTGCTCTTCTGTTGTTACAGAATTCTGCCAAATGACTACAAATAGTACTAATGTCCCAGTAGTTGTAGTAATTGGTTTCCTTCAAGTTAATTAATGTCACAGGACATCAATGAATGTGGTTAAACCTGTTATATTTCTGTCAATGTGTTAAATAATTTTAAAAATGGGGGTGGGCCAATGTAACCATGACCATAGTATTAGACCTATTTATTTAGCTGGTTATGCTTTGGACTGTACGAAAGTTGACAGGCCAGTTGTTTCGGCCCTTTACAGCTGTTGCTGTGTCAGTTGTTTTGGCCTTGTATCGTAGTTGTTCGTTGATACAGATGAGTTGTTATGACCCTGTACAGATGTTGTATTTTTGACCATGTACAGATATGACAGGTCCGTTGTTGAGACATATACATGTTTTGTATATTGGTATACAGATGTTGACGGGGCAGTTGTTGTTGAGACCCATGTACAGATGTTGAATGTAGATCCAGATGTTGATTGGTGAGTTACTCTGACCCAGGTCTCCCAGGAGGAGGAGGTCCAGGTCTACATCCCGGACCAGGAGGTCTCGCCACCGGCGGTCCGGCTCGCAGTCCAGAGAGAGACGCTGGAAGTCTCGGTCTTGCTCTGAGGACCGATCAGAGAGGGAGCGAGACAGAGAGCGCAGACAGAAAGGCCTGCCCAACATCAAGGGACAGACCCTTAGCGGTAGGATCAACACACAGTTGAAGTAACTAGTTTAAAGGAGAGTCCCAGTCTGTGGAACCTGCTGCCACGTATGCATTCATTTAGATCTAAGGGTCGACTTTTACCACTTTCCTCTAATTTGTTGTTGTTGCTGTTGTGCCTCTAGTTTGCAGCACTACATTGTGGGTGGGACAGCTGGACAAACGGACGCAGCAGTCTGATGTCATGTCCCTGCTGGAGGAGTTTGGCCAGATTGACTCCGTCAACGTAAGTTGGGACCGCCTTGTTTGCTGTCAATGATATGCAACATGAACATTTGAGTCATTAGCTGTGAGTGATACCGGACTAAAACTTGAATTAAATGTGCCCTCAAATGTTTGCATTGTCATTGTTAGAATGGCAGAATAAGAGTTGGCTTTTCTAGTTGTACTGTCTAAAACCCAATTTGATGCTATTTAAACCCAGCTTATGCAAAATGTTCCTCCTGAAAAGTATATTTTACAAATGTTCCAATTACTACTGGTCATATTGTGTGTGTATATATATTCATTTTTGCTCAGTTTGTACCGCTTATGTATTATTCGTTGTGACCCTTCAGCTCATGCATCCCAGTTTGAGTGCAGAAGCTAGTAGACTGTAGGGGGGTTTCACCAAAAAGTAAACGATCAAATCCGTCGGAAATATGCATCGTTGCAGACAACCATTCATCTGTAGTTTTAGTACGGTGCAATAATGAAGCAGTGGCAATGCATCTGGAGCCTACCTTCTAATGACTAAAGCATCACTTTGGTTGATGTTGAACAAAGATTTGTTTGTACTATCATTTTCTACATCATGTAAAATAATCTATTTAAAGGCATTGGGAGAAGGGCTGAGGGCTCATGTTTTATTTGCTCGCATATGAGTCAGGCCCCCCTTTGTTCACATAGATGTGATGGTTTTAATACATGGAGTGGCTGTAATACAATGACTGCAGGTACCGCTGTTGAGGCATTATCATAATACAACCAAGCTGCCAGCGATTTGTTGGTATCCGCCATATTGAAAGTATTAAATGAACTGGACGATATATTTTCTCTAAGAAAATAAGAAATAACTGCACTGCACACTTTTCTTGATCAGAAAGATGTGTTGACGTACTTCCAACTGAATTTGTGATGGTTTGATTACTCAGTGCAACCTCACACATTTCGTTGCTCTGATTGATTGTAGTTCTAAGGTCCAATTGCTTCCAGAGGCAATTTGGGTCAGTGCCTGTCAACTCCCCTTTGGTAATCAAAAATTACTGGTTCCAGACTAATAAGTATTTGGGAATTGGTCTGGCGAAGTCAGGCTCCTAAAATGCAGCATTCGTGACGGCCCTAGCAGACTATTCAGGCTAGCTAGCATAAAGTAATCCCTATGTTGTGGGTTCTCTCTAACAGATGATTCCACCCAGAGGCTGTGCCTACATCGTCATGGTGCACCGTCAGGACGCCAACACCGCCCTGCACAAGCTCAGCAGCGGCTTGTTCAAGGTCAATCAGAAGCCCATTAAGGTATGTTGCCCTAACCGGCTGTATGTACTGGAGGTAGATAGAGCTGGCCTGGTCTTCTTTAAGGACCTAGTTTAGCCTCCTATAAGGATCTAGCCTGCTATCTGTAGCTTTACTAGCCTTCTCCAGGGCCTAGCCTAACCTGCTATAAGGAACTAGCCTAATTGAAGAAGCTAGCCTAGCCTAATATAAGGATCTAGATTAGCCTCCTTTAAGGATCTATCCTGCTATATGTAGCTTTTCTAGCCTTATTCAGGACCTAGCCTATCCAGCTAATGGCAACTTTACTCTGCTTCTTCAGGACCTGGCCTAGCCTGCTTTAGGGATCTAGCCTACCCTCATATAAGGCTTACATAATATACTGAGCTAGCCTAGTTTGCTATTAGGACTTTGTAAATATGACAAGTTTCATAGTGAGTTGCTGCAAGCCATGCTAATCCAACCAGCCTGCTCCTCCTGTCTCAAAGATCGCCTGGGCGCTGAATAAAGGCATCAAGTCGACCCATAAGAAGTTCTGGGACGTGGAGCGGGGGGTGACCTACATCCCCTGGAACAAGGTGAAGGTGGAGGAGCTGGAGAGCTTCAGAGAGGGGGGCATGCTGGACATGGACTCCATCAACCCAGGTAAACACAGCCGATGTCTGCTTCATTCTTCTCTCTAGCATAATGGCATTTTAAATCTTGTTGATCTGGCCTATCTTTGTTGTGAATGGATTTTAGGTTACATGTAAAATATATTTTATGCATCATAATGAATTGGGATAAAAATAAAAAATGCATGCAAAATGAAATATATCAATTGGAACACTGTTTCCAGACTGTGGGGCCCCCGCTATGGAAATGTCAAGATACATTTTTTAAAATAAAAACGAAATAATTAAAAAGCTTTGGTTGTCATAAAGGGCCTGTATAAACAAACACATTTCATTCCTAGACACAAGCAACCACTACCTATACGCTGTAAATGAATACTTGCATGTCTGCTGGGAAATTGATTCTACAAGCTAATGTTGGCTGGGTTAAAACCATGTGTGGGGAAGTAGATACTTACAAAAGGAACAAGTTTAGAGCCCAAAATATTCAAACCTAACAATAAAGTAACAAGGTCAAAGAAAGGATGTGATACATTAACATAGAGGCTGTTGTTTTAGTTATCTTATTGTTGACCCCTGCTGTGTGTTGTGTCCCGCAGATTGGGGGGATGCGGTCCAGGACCTGAAGCCAGCAGGGCTGAACGGAGGGCCAGAGGCTGAGCAGGTAGCGGGGACCGGCGGTGCTCCACTCCAGGTAATACTAACACTGCTTTGTCTCCTCCTTACTCACGGCTGGGACTCATCCATCTCCCAATATACACTATGGGATCTGAAACCACTAAAGACACTTGCATATTTATATTCATATACATGTTCAGACACCACACACCTGTTAAAGCCTCTAGGTAGTATATTTACTTATTTTAATCCAACTCATTCATCTTTGTAAGATATATTTAATATTTTTAGTTCAATCTATTTTTAGACCTAATCAAGAGGAATTTTGCATTTAGAGAAAGGCTGGTTGTTGGTGGAATGTCTGGTACACGCATCCATCAGCTAGTCGAGCTTCTGCTCTAAATCTTTCTACGTTGTGACACAGTGGGCAAAATAACACTACTATTGATAATGGTGGTTCTCAACCCATTTTCATTGGCTGCTTTAAATTAGATTGTCAAGTATTGTAAATACAACAAACTAGGATTTGGAAGTGTTTAGGGAAGTTTAGTGTGAGTGAGAAATGGATAAACAGTGGTAGGTGAAATCCTTGCAATTATCTATTTGTATTGACAAAAGCAGATTTCCATGCTTTTTGTTTTGGAGCGCATCTGGCAGTTTGAGGAAGGCATTTAGGAATGCTAAATACCCCTCCGCCAATGGCATTTTTAGTTTTTATATTCATTCACATATATTCATGTCGCTTCCTGACTGTGATGAGCTATCTCCATCTCCATCTCCTCCTCTCCATGTTTGCTACTATCTGATTGGTGGATACAAAATCATCATCTCTACTGAAGGTTGTGATTGGTGGATACTTAATCACCATGTGTTGTGATTGGTGGATACATAATCACTATGTACTTAATGGTGTGCTTTTATCCACTGTGGCACAATGTTTTTGTCCTTCTAAATAGCTCCATAACTTCTGTTGATGATTGCTTTCTCTCCACTATACTCGCACACAAACACACACACACACACACAGGATGCCATGGTTAACGTTGCACTGTGCACTCCTAACTGTTCTAATAAAGTGGTTATTAAAGAACTCATTCCTGATGGTACTTGCTGTGGAGATGAATCCTGTGTGTTTCTCAGTAGCGTTTGGGTCAGTGGCTGGGGTGTTGTAGTGAACAGGGGTTTGTCTGGAGTATATTTTTGTGCACAGATTCTACCACCTCGGATGTGGACTGACTCTTAAAAGGGGACATGGTGTTTTCTTTTATCGTCATTTCTTCTTTTTCTTTGCAAACTGATACAACCTGAACGAGCAAGATTGAATTTGTTTGTGGAGTCCTATTTTAAAATGAATGAATGCTTACATTCAAAATGTCTAAATTTATAAGCCGATGAGAAACTAGATAATATAGCAAAAACCCGGTCTAATGGCTGAATAGCAGCCAATGAATGGCACATTGTTATGATTGAAATTCTCAAACTTTGTTTCTAGTTAATCAACCATGCCAGAATCCTAAACGTAGACATGTTGACTATAGACTTCCTTCTAGACTATCTTTTAGACATTCCTTGTGTGTTTTGATGAGGATCTTCTGTCACCGGCCTTAACAATGCAAACCACATTCAAGTATTTTTCATTCATGATTTTATTCTTTATTTACGTGTCATCTCTCTGAAAAACGGTATTGTGTTAACACACTGGAGTTGCTTTCTCTAAAGCTGGTATGTGTGTCGGTGGGTTGTTTTGGAATGCAGTCCTTCTGCATTTATGAACTTATAATTCATCAGATATACAATAAAACGGTTGTTAAACAATAGGTCAGCAGTTAGGATCCCAACCGCTCAGAAAGTGGTGTTTATTAGTTATGATGAGGCCCTTTAATGGATTCAATATTGAAATAAGAATACTATTAGTTTAGAAAAAGATTTCAACAAATAAGTTAGTTCAATACCTTTTAGCTTAAAGCGAAGGTGGAAGCTAAAAGCTTTACTATATGACAAGCTGTGTCATCAAAATGAAACTAACAATGACACTACTACACAGTAAATGCTATGCTCTAAGAAAATACATATCTGCGTTCTCCGACTGTAGACTACTTTCGATGGACATGTAAAAACTCCTTAACCCAACAGAATTAACCATTGAGTTGGGCTCTGAACAGCATATCATTTAGGCTGATCAATTAACCAACAATTGATTCTCCCAGAAATTAGTATTTTGGATGCAAAAAGCTCACTTGAGAACACACCACAAACTTGTGCACTCTTGGATTGGAAGGGAGGCTGATTGCTAAACTTGACTTGTGAGTGTCTTGACCAATGAGCTGGAGGGACTCGCATTTGGAGGAGGAGTCAGTGAGGTGGAGACCAGGTAAGCCCACTAGCTATGCTTCTGCGTGACAGTATATGTGCTGGTTGTCCGAATGAAAAACACCCAAATTGAGGAACCAGTTTGTCTTTAATTGACATGTTTCCCTTAAGCCTACATTTAATGCCACACTGATTCGTTCCTCGGCTATAAAGACCTCTCCTGGTTGTTCTCCATCAACTGAAGCTGTACAATGAAGATGTGGTTTGGCTTGGTTCATAGACTCGGTGGGCCCTGTTATAAAAAAAACAACTAAATAGAGAATCAATCAATATCATTGGTGCAGCCACCTTGCCTTTATTACAGATGAGTGCTTTTTTTTTTCCAACACTGATATTTGTTTCGCAATCGAGTAAAAAGATATCACAAGTCTGTGGCTCAACCCACTAAAGTTCTAACCACAGCTCGTAGTGAGAAAGATTCTGATGTGCTATGTTTCATCCATATATGAATACACCAGATCATTCCCACTTTCAACACACTTTCCTGTCTTTCCCTCCTGTCCATAAACTCCTGAAACGTCCATCAAATGTATCAGCAGGTACAATTTTTAATTAGTCTAAAGATGGAAATTCGGTGGAAATAATATCTACACACCGATACTGTTACAAGCCTTCATCTGTGCAGCCCACTGGGCGATCAGTAGTCACATTGATGACAAAACAATTTCTCAGATTCCTTGAAAGTGATTTCAGTGCACATTTCCATAATGCTACTAATGACTTGACTTCAATCTTGGCATAAAATGTACACCATTACAAAGGCACTATGGAAATGTTGACAGTTGTATATGAGAAGCCTTATGAGAAGACAAAAGCGAGCCTTCATTATGTGGACAAATAAATGATGGGCATATTTGTTAGATTTTTCCTTTCTATCTTTTCTTTCTCTCCTTTGAGTGACGGCATCACCGCCTTGCTTGGTGTGTTTCGCTATAACTAGATGTTGTACACAAAGATGCTCCAAACTATGAACTCCCTGCTTATAAGGAACACACATCTTATGCTCTTAGTATCTGAATTAAATAAGTCAACAACAAAGTCAGTGATTTTCACAGGGTCATTTTGAGCAGTGAAATTCCTTGTGACATGGAAAGCAACAGATGCATAGAAAGCATTAGCATTCTAAGATATCAAATTGTGAAGAGTCACAAAAGTAAAATGAGTTAAATGAGCTAATGTATCCTGGTGGTTATCGACAAAGGTAGAAAAATTAATGAACAATAAATAAAAATGTTCACTTATAAATTTAAAGTGGATGCGTGTCGTTGAATGTTATTGGTCATGTAAGCAAAATGATCAATGCAAGTGCTGGTTGAGAAGCCTGATTAAAAGTCTGTAGTCTGTGCTTGAATACTCCAATTAAGGTCTATTCAATGGCCGCGGTGTTAACGGTCCATAGTCTGGGGTGGCAGAAGTCCATGCTTTGTTTGTATGTTTTCCTAAGGCAGTGTGTGGCAGAAGCCATGTACCAAGAGGTGATTTCAGCTGATGATGCTGCCATCCCATATTTTAACATTTAAATATGAAGTAAGGGAAATGCCCTAAGTAGCTTAGATGGGCTATTTATTATTCTTTATCTGTAATAAATACATTGATTAATTATGTATTGAGCAGACCCTGTTGTCCAAAGCAAAGCTGCATTTTAGACTTCTCTTTAAGGAGCTGGTAGAGCCAAATGGAAGACTGCAGACTTTGTGGTTGTGACCCAGAATGTTTCGGCCTACCACACGCTGATCACAAGACAGTCCAATACTTTAATGTCACATGACTCATAGGAATATCTTGCATTCCTCATCTCTTTGTTTAAATGTAAAACATGATTTTAAGCCATTAAGGAAACAGTTTTTTTTTCTAACAGATTTTGTAGATGAAGTTGAGTAGCTCCTAACCAGATTCTGAATAGAATGTCCTCTGTCAAGGATGACATGACCAATGGGTTAACAGTAGTGCTGTTGAAAGGGTTAACGATTGAAATATTTAATTGCGATTAATCGCATTAATGTCATAGTTAACTTGTGGTTTATCACAATTAATCACACTTTTTTACAGATTCTAAATGTTCCTTGATTTATTTTTGTCGCATTATTTTTTTTTCTCACTTTAACGCGGTTATAAACATGGAAAAGTGGATTGGCTTGCTTTGTGCAAATGTTTTTTTTATTGAAAACATTGCCATATACTGTAGTGTTCAATTTAATTTTGTTCTAATATTCTCACTTGGAGCATTCATTCACACTTGGAGCAAATAATCGCTCAGACACTGTCCAGCAATTAAAGGGTAAAAAAAAATGTACGCTGTTAAACTGGCTGTGTGTTAACGTCGTTAATAACATGTTTAACTGACAGCACTAGTTAACAGTAAAGTTTTCAGGCATACGGTGTTGCAACCAATCAATAATCGTCCACCCAGCTTTCTTTCATTTATTTCCCGTCATCAGGTTGGACTTTTATGATTTTGTGTGCTTCTGCAATCTGTCACTAAGACCTTTTTATATTTAACATTTTAGAAGGTATAACTTGGGGTGTGGATCAGAACTTCAATGTGGGTGAGATGGCCGGGTATGCCTGCAAACTGCCCGTCTCCCTGCGTACCTGAATGAGGCACGTCACTATGTATGGCAAGCAGTTTATCGCTGGGAGGAGTCAAACTGAACCCCAATGGATCCTGATCTGGGTTCACGGGAATTCGTTGCTTACATTTGCTTCCGACGGTGAGTGACAATGCTCTCAGAAAGCAGTAATAACTTTAAAAAAGCGTAACATTTAAACTTTTACATATAAATATCACTATTTATACGTAACATTTCAACTTTATTACGTATAAATATCACTATTTATATTACATTTGAGTGTCTGAACTAAGGATATGTTTATAGCATATCTTAATCACAGTATTATTACATACACCGTATGTCGTCATGTTACATCTATTGGACAGCAGGGGCCACTTTTTGTTTATGTCCTCAAGCAGATGCATGGGGTTCTTAACTGTAACGCAGGCCTCTGATAACTGAGATGCTGTGACTCCCCTGGAATCGTCCCGTTTGGTCCAAAGTTGGTCTGTAGGGGCACAGAACAACGAGATGACTTTCTGACCATAATACTATGAATATACTCCAAAAATTGTAAAATATGCTTTTAAATTATTTATTTTTTTCCTTTTGTATATATATGAAGTATGATAAGACATAGTATTACCTGATAAAAATCTAATCTTTATTAAATGATGAAGCCATTTCAATTGGTTTCCTTACCTTTAGGTGGCAGCAAACTCGCATAAGTTCTCACGTGTAGTCACTCTTTAAATATTTCCCTTTAGCATTGGCTACTTTTTTATTAAACAAACATTCTTAACTTCTTCCATGCCTTGTAAACCTTGAAGGTTCAGAAACATTGTAATATGGAGTAGTATTCCTTGAAACAAGGTGTAAGGTGAACTTTGAGTTGGTGTGTGTGTGCGTGTGCGTGTGCGTGTGTGTGTGTGTGTGTGTCAGATTTAGATAGCTGTTCAATAAATGACCTTGTTCTATGTTGCAGTGCTACAAGAATTCCTTCATTGGATGGAATTGCAGTTCCAGGTCACTAAATCAATAGGAAATCCTTCCTGTTGAGTCTCAATAGGATTTAGAATCCACAATCAGAAGAAATGCAGGACCAGCCTTAAGTTATCCGTGTACAGTACTTGCCCGAAAGCATCCTTTTTCCTGTAATATTGTTTGCTTCAGATGAAGTTTCTGGGTTTGCTCCCTAAATCGGACTATCTGAGCAGTATCAGGGCACTGAGCAAGAGATGAAATCCCTACTCACACTTGAGTGCCCTTTACTATTATCGAACTTCACTGTAAGTATCTCCTAAACTGACATAGTGATGGAGAGCAAGCGTCTTTCTGTTCACCCGACCAGAGACGAGACACTTCTGTTGGCCCTCTAACAGCAGGTGAGTGTTCATGGAAGTACCCCCCCCCCCCCTCCTCTCTTCCTGAACAATAACAAGGAACGTACACAGAGATGTGAAAGGTAATGACTGGATTAAACAAGGTGAAGATGTCTCGCTCTCCACCTTGCTCTGGAGAAACTAAACACATGCGGATGTGCCTGAACACCATTTATAAAACGCTCCTCCCATCTCACACACGGTTGGTAGGACAGAAGGGAAACCTGCCAAACGTTGCCAACACTAGCCGGGAAAAACTTGCTTGCTATATATCGTGTGGATGTGTAAGATGGTGGCCAGCACTCAGGGGGTTCCCTGTGGACCTCTCATCATTAGGGCGTGTGAAGGTCCCGGAGCAACAGGGGTCCTGCTTCATCTCCCGAGGGAACAACACGCCAGGGTAAGGTCAGTTTCTAGTTTGAAGATGCTGCTGGTCAGTTTCTGGCTGATGGAGATACTGGACACTAACTATATAATAGGGAGACAGCTCAGTTTATAGCAGATAGGTACTTGTCATTACCTAGTAATTAAACAACCCAAATTAATCTGTTATAGGCAGTGCATCCCACTGACACTTGAAACACTTAAAAAGAAAAGGGCTACCATGTGACTTGTTACCATTTGGTTTGGATTTTCTGTCCCCCCCCTTACTTAATTTAATGTGTATTTATTGCTCAACTATTTATTAGAAAGGAAACTTTTTTTCATCACTTTTCATAGTTTTTTTTACAATGGTTCAAGAAGGCAGATTTCATGCTTGTTGAGAGCGCCCTCACATTAAAAAACGCTCCACAAACACTATCTTCTGATGGATGTGTTTTCAATTGACTATTATTACTACTATTGTGGCGAGTTACCACATATCCTGCAGATATTCTGTGTTGAATTTTTCAAGAAGTAATTTAATTTTATATTGTATTGTGTTTTCAGCAAAATAGTCCTAGATATATGAAGGTTTGTTGAAAGAAGAGCTAGTGGTGACCTGTGGATTTTCAGGAACTCCATGGTCTCTCAGATATTTATACTTAACCTGAGAAAGCTAAACGTGGACCTACAATGGGTTATATAAATGTTTGATTCATCTATTCTGTTGTAAATTACCTGATGGAATAAGAGTCGTGCATATCAAATTTGTATTTAATAAGATTAATTATTATTAACTCAAATTATGAGTTAATTGTAAAAAATCGAATGTAAGACATTAACACGTTGATATGAAGTTCTAGTGCAATATTACAGATTGTGTACTATTACTCTAATAATATGTACTGCTATACTGTTTCTCTGCGGATGTATGCTTTTGTTATATTTAAAAACAATTCAAACATGATGCATCCATCTAACAAGTCTATGTATGCATGCTTTGCCAATGTTATATCCATACTAATATTGGCTACCACTTATAACAGCTTTATAATTCATTCATACAACATATTTAATTTTAGTTGACTAATTGCCTGAATCTTAAATGTTGTAATGTACTAATATTCATATTTACAGCATGGGATTGTATTTGGGTCCATCATACTTTATTGATGGACACAGTCTGTCCATGCATCGGCCATAACGCTTTAAATTAAACCCATCATTTTAAACGTATACACACAAAGTGAAACAGTAGTCATCATCCGCATTTGGAAGAGATTATGAAGATTCACCAAATATCTTGGTCAATCCACTGCTACGAATAAGTCCTTTACCATCTTCGCCGTCCTGCTTGTTGAGAAATGTCCATGGCTCTGGCAGCTATAGTGTGCATGTTATTTTCCCTGTTTGTGCATGTGCTTATACACACAGCAATGATCTTGCATCTGTACATACAATTGTACTATTTACTGATTTAACAGCCGTTTTTATTCAAAAAGCCTTGCAGTGAACTTGGCTACATGTTATTGAGGAGCAGGTAGGGGTTAAGGTGCATCTTGCTCTAGGATACCTACAGGTTAGGCTATGGACATTAGGGTTCAATCACGCTACCTTTCAGCTTGGAGTCAAACACCCCGACGGCTTCTGGTCCTTTCCAGTATCAGAATCAATTGTATATCAACTGGTTGGTGTGCTGAACCAGGCCCAACAGTGTGGTGTTATGACACAGGATATGGAAAATATGTCATCAAACTATATTCTCTAATTTCTCAGATGATTAGTGTTTAAAGGTCAACATTTATTCAGTTTTACAAGCATATGTGTGTTGATACTTCCTTTACCTCCCCCTCAGAGTACAATATTACAATATTATTGATACAATATATACAATATTACTTCTGAAATCTACAGAAGATTATATTTCTTTTGCCCAGCTGAATTTAGCCCTTTTCTTTCAGGTTAGCACAGGAACCGTCAATTTGTAATGGACCAAATAGATTGCAGCAAAGACACACACACACACACACACACACACACACACACACACACACACACAGACACACAGACACACACACACACACACACACACGTGTCTATCTAGCGGTGTGGAGAGGATCATAGCCTTCAGGACGGAGGGTGAATAAAACTTATTGCCCCAGGCATCAGGCCAGCTGGTTCTACTTAGGAAGTCAACCTTGGAAACCGGCTGCTGTCTCTGCTCTTCCCTTCTAGAGCCTTCCTGCTGCTGCCCTGAGTGTCTGTGCTCTAGGTCGGGCAGACAGTGCTCTGTGTGTGGGTCACAAAAACAACTTGAAAAAGGGATCTTTGAAGTGGTTGAACACATTGACATCAGACCCTTTAGTCAAAGCCGCTCGCCCCCAAAGCCACACAGTGAAATCAAAGACATGTCCGGAGAGCAGGGAGGGGCTGGGGCACCTCAGGGATGCCCACAGGTAGACTCCGGACATTGGGGATTCGGATGACCCTGTCCACCTCACTACACTCCTGCAGAGCCCCATGTCGTCCTTGGTAGCATCAGCACACAGAATTTCACTCTGATTCAACACTGTTCATGGCTATCGTACAAACGAGTTCCAATTCAAAGAGAACGCGTGAGAGAACGGGGTGCCCAAACATGTCAATGCTGTCACCCACCTGTGGAAGTACCTTTGGCCCAGGTCAGACAAAGTGTTTTTTGTGACATAAAATAAGCAATATATTGCCATTGACATGTCACAAATAATCTTGGATGAAAAGGATTTAATATGTGCACCACTCATGAATACAGTATTGGGGGGCCCTGCTTTGGCCCACTCATGGGTCGTGACCCATGAAAACCACTGCTGTATAACCGTATATAATCTGTATTTAAGGACACACTGCGGTATCATCACGTTGATCACTGAACAGGACTTACTGATCATGGACTTTCAACGAGCGAGTGGGCCAATGGGGAATACATGAATTGAATGTAATATTTGAACACCCTGTGTCTCTGTCTTTGTGTCTCCCAGGTCCCACTCCTAGCCCAGCAGCACGCAACAGCCATGGGGGGCCCACCTGGGTTCCCTGCCGCCATGCTGTCTCCTGGTGGAGCCCCTCCCTTCCTCCCCTCCAGGTTCGACCCCTCTAAGCTACAAGAAGGTAAAGATGACCCACTCAGCTCATCACTAGACACAAGCAGGGCCGTGTCCAGGGTGGGGGGCTAGGGTGGCACATCCCCCTGCAGTTTATTTGAAACATAAATATAAGGCCAGACTTAAAGAATGATGCCAAACTTACACATTTGAAACACATAGAGCCCATGCTCTGTGGCGGGATCTATCTATGGTTGATAAAGTATGTATTCTCTTATGTACATCTAACAAAGACCAGGACATTTGAACCCTGTGTGTCAGTAGTACTGGAGTATTTCTGCTCAACTATAAATAAATGAATGCCAATGAATATCGCTGTAATGCTTTCGTTAGATGAACTCTCCAGACCTTTTAATAATAACTGGGGCCAGCTGGCTGTTATCAAAATAAAACATGGAACATTATCAAAATGAAACATTGAAAAGCAGGATTCAACTACTACTGATTGCAACACATTGCTGGAATAAACTACAATAGACTATATTTAAATAAAGGTTAAAAACCTTTTTAATACCACCTTTGCTTTCAGTTTTTTTTATTTTATTTACTTGTTATTTTTATTCAAATGTCTTTCCTGCATTCTTTTAAATCCTGGTTTCATGTCTTTTATGGATCATTTTAAATCCACTTATTGATTGATTGATTGATTGATTGATTGATTGATGGATGCACCTATCACAGTTAAATACATTGCGATCCTTGCCTCGCAGGGTTCTCCCCGCCCGCCGCTGGAAGAGGGAAGCCTTCCGACGACTCGGCCAGCGACACCAAGCCGCCCGACGCCATGTCCCCCGACTCAGGGGCCGACAGCCGGCTGGGCTCCCCGGGGCACCAGTCCATGACCCTGCCTCCGGGCCCCAGGCCGGGCATGCTCCCCCACATGCATAGCCCCCCGCCGGGCATGGGCAACCCCCACATGCCCCCCTTCCTCCCGGGGCCCAACATGGGCCACATGCCCCCGCAGATGTTGTACCCACCAGACCGCTACCACATGCACATGCCGTTCCCCCCTCGGGGGCCTCCCTTCCCCCCTCGCGGTCACCCCATGGGGCCCGACAGAGGGGGGCCCTTCCGGAACGGAGGGCCCCCAGGGTTCGGGGGTCCGCCGTTTCTCCGGGGACGCTGGTGAGGGGTGGAGTAGCAGGGGGTCGGTTAACCACTGTGACCAGTAGTGACAATCCGGGGGGGAGGGGGAAGGACCCGACACACAGACGAGACACACGAGAACCGCTGTGTGTTTAAAGCAACAAGAGGATCTTCTCGCAGCCAAAGACACACTCTTTTGTTTTGTGATTGTTTCAGGTTTTTTCAACCGGCAGAAATGCTTTTAATAGCGACGTTGGCTCCTATTGCATCAGAGTGACTGTGGATGTAAATAGTGTACATGTGTGTAGCCGTTCATATCAGTTTGTATATTTGAGATTATGTTTATATAACGTAGGGATCAAATTTGTCTGGTCAGGAGAAATTCGAGAAGAAATGTGTATTTTTGTCATTACTTAAATAAGAACGTATGTAGGGAAAATAATGGTGCACATTTATTATTTAATTCATTTTTGATTATTCCAATTTGTTTTAGTGAAGAAGAACCATCATTTTCTAACTCCCCTTAAAATAATTGGGACCACGAAAGTGATTTCTCATCCCGCCACTAGAGGGCAGAATAGTCCCGCTTTCCTTCTGTTGCTTGAACTTCTGAAGTGAAGGACAAAAGGGGAATGTTGAGTTCAAATGTAGTTACATTTTTTACAGAAACATGTAGAAGAAAATATGGAGTTGGATATGCTTTAACATAGCCCTAACATTACTTAAAATACTTTTCTTTTTTGGGTCGGTGACTAAATAACGATGTTTGTTTTGTTCTACTCCCATTTACAAGTAAAATAATCTGTGCCCACATTGATTAAAACCATTATTTACTACTTGCAGAATTTTGTGTTTCTGTGGAACGAGACTTTTTGCACAAAAAAACTACATAAAAATGATATACAAAAAAATACAACCCAAAAAAAACAATGCAATGACGCCTTAAATTAAATATATAGTAACATTTAATTTAGACTAGAATCAATAATAATTTACTTTAATACGTGAAAGGTAACGACCAATTGAATCCACTGATTGGCTGAGGTGCGGGGGAGCTAATTAAGCAGCGTCCTCTCAGAGTCGTGGGTGCTCCTCCCGTCCCTCGTGGCTCCTCCCCCTCCCTCGCGCGGCGGCGGAGGATCAACACGCGCATAGTCGGTCAGTCCGCACGCTTGACACAAGCAGCAAATAGGCGGGGAAACACACGATATACCCCCGCAGCAGCCACGACACCGCCCGGTATCCGGTCCCGTGGACCGACAGCATCGCGTGGAAGCGGGATTTTAAAGATCCGTGATGGCTGTCGTCTCGCGCCGCAGACCGCGGTGACAGGTACGTGCGAAGAAACATTTTGATCCACCGGGTCTTAGCGCCGTCTTTCCTTACGCTGTTCGATTTGACGCGGTTCATCCAACTTTATATAAAATGAAGCAGACAGTGGGGTACTGTAGGCTATCTAACATGCAAACGGTTCGTCAAGTGATTCGTATTGTTTTCGTGGAGCAGTGGGGCCGCTGTTCGGTTCGGCCATCATCTATCACCAATGATTCAGCCGAATTAAATGTCATGTCATTCCTGGACGGACCGATCTTTCTAAGGGGTTAATGTCTGCCCGGGTCTCTCCCCACTGCTCCTCCAAAACACACCGATATCGACCCCTGTCTGGGAAAGCATAGCTCACATAATTGACGAGGCACTAATGGCGATGCACGGTGGACGGATGACCGAGGCAGGTGGGTACCGACCTGTGTGCGAAACAGACGCCGAGTCAAGGTGTTTGGGAGGGATTATCATCAGCCACAACCAGACCCGGCTCCTCTCCTCTCTGTATGTGGGGTCCTGGATACAGAATGCACGGGAGTCATAGATGGAGAGGCGTGGAGAGGCGACTAGTGTGGTCTGACACATGTGTGTCGATGGTTCGCTGCTGCTGTGCTTGACACCCAGTTGCAATAAACCCACCATGGGATCGGGTTTGCTCTTCCCTGGGCCAGATCCCCGCGCCTTCAGCTTGTATCACCCCTCTTATGACCTTGTTATGGTTGCGTTGCTTTACAATGTGTTATCCTTCACGTGTTGGATATTGAGCTGGCTGCTGCATTGACAGACGACAGTCTGTCAAGGTGGCCACATTTGGTCTGTTACGGTCTTTGAGGACTGAGGCAACTGCCCAAGGGGGAGGAGGACTCGCTATCCTCATGACAACATCGATTATCTGTTATGGTGTATGCCTACCTAGATGGGGGCGGAGGGGGCGTTTCGAGTAAATTTCGGTTGGGGGGGGGGGGGGGGGGGGGGGGGGGG
>JAOPUD010000055.1:2645293-2655929 GCA_027122715.1 Trisopterus minutus
GTGCAGAGACGGAGGGGAGACTGGAAAAAGGGGGTAGGGGAGAGAAAGAGGACAGGGCGAGGGAGGAGGTAGTGCGGGGACAGGGGAGCAGAGACGGGGGGGCGGGGGGGTGGTTTAAAGTCACTCCCCTGTTTGAAATGCCTCAACCTTTTGTTATGGTAATGAGGAGTGGAGGCCTGAAGAAGAGTGAGACTGTTAAAAAGAAAAGGGGGAGAAACGTTGTTGTCGGGCGCTCCGTCCGTACACATGAATGGACTTCTGGAGCGCATCATTTTGTCACATGACTCTGGCGGCGATAGCGGGTTTGAGGAGGACTAACCCTTCATGTCCCCGTGGAGCCCCCGGGTGTGTTTTGGAGTCCAGGGCCGACCCCGCAGAGGTCCCCCTCCGGAGCGACAGTGGGACCTGGCCTTTTAAATCCCGAGTCCCAGCCAGCGTCTCCGGATTACACGGCGCCTCTGGCGGCTGCTTCTGCTGCGTCTGCTTCTACTGTAGTCACCACGGGGTTTAGAGCATGCCTGCCTGCCTGCCTGCCTGCCTGCCTGCCTGCCAGCCTGGCCTGGTGCTGTGCTGTGCTGCATGTCCTCAGAGGCTGGGCCTCCTCCCCTCTCTCGGGAGGAGAAAGTTCTGCTTGAGGGAACTCTAGACTCTAGCTGTTTTGTGTTGTTTACATGGACGTGGAGTCCATTTACAGCTTCCTTTCAACCCAGGGGAGGCGAGGTGAGGCTGAGAACGATCAAAAATCGGAACCTCGCTACAAAAGAGGGAGGGGATCTTGTCTTTGCACGAGTTTGATCTCACCTGTCTCGTGTTTTTTTTGTTTTTTTGCCTTCCTCCCTTTGTCACTCCCCGCGGGCGGCAGGACGTGACGGCGGGCGACGGCAGCGAGTACGACGACAGCGGCATCGACGCGGTGACGGCGGCGGAGACGGAGCACCAGTCACGGCGCTACAAGACCATGTCGGCCTCCTTCTCGCTGGGCTCGGCCGGCGGGCGCAGTGCCTTCGCCGGCAGCGACAGCGGCAGCAGCAGCGCCGGAGGGGGCGGGTCCGGGTCAGGCGGCGGGGGCGGGTCTAGCGGGGGCGGCGGCGGTGCCGGCGCGCAACAGGGCGTGTACGAGAACTTCCGGCAGGAGCTGGAGATGAGCTCATGCCAGACGGAGGAGGAGGCGGGCTCGGCGCTCAGCGGCGACGAGCACAGCGTGGCGAGCTCCGCCTACCAGTCGGACCCGCTGCTCACGGTCGCCCAGGGCACCGTGCGCAAGGCCGGGCGCCTCGCCGTCAAGAACTTCCTGGTGCACAAGAAGAACAAGAAGGTGGAGTCGGCCACCCGGCGCAAGTGGAAGAGCTACTGGGTCTGCCTCAAAGGTGTGGACATGACCATGCTATAACATGATAACATGACCGCGATGACTGTGAACACTTTGTAACACTAACCTTACCGGGTCTGCCTCAAAGGTGTGGACATGACCATGCTATGACATGATAACATGACCGTGATGACTGTGATGACTGTGAACACTTTGTAACACTAACCTTACCGGGTCTGCCTCATAGGTGTGGACGTGACCATTCTAAAACATCATGACACTATCAAAGTTTAACATTTACTTTATTACATAACCATGATAACAAGTGGAAGATATACTGGGTCTGCCTCAAAGGTCTTGTCACCTACTTTAAAATCATAACGCTTCCATAACATTACCATGACAACAGGCTAGGACCACCGGAACCATGCGTCAACAACAATAACAATTCCACCCAGTAAACTGGCATCCTAATGGCTTAGAGCTCGGTGGGTCTGCAGTGCAGTTCTTTAGTCCAGCCACTGGAGAGCAGAATTTAGTCATTTAAATGAAAACAGGCATTTTGATATATATTTATATATATAATTATATCTCTATCTCTATCTAGTTCTTCTACACATCAAATCCCGTTCCTCATTGATTTTGTTTTGTTTTCCCAGGATGCACTATGTTCTTCTATGAGACCGACGGTCGCTCGGGAATCGACCACAACAGTGCCCCGAAGCACGCCATCTGGGCGGAGAACAGCATTGTGCAGGCGGTCCCCGAACACCCCAAGAAGGACTTTGTGTTCTGCCTCAGCAACTCCCTGGGAGACGCCTTCCTCTTCCAGGTACAGGCGTGTGGGAACTGGGAAGTTAGTCAATGTCCTTAAAAACCCTACTGCCGGGCCTAACCCTGGAGAATCTAAGTTGTATTTCCAAATAACCTTTTGCATACACAAGGGATTTGCTTAGGTGCTGAAAAACAAAATATGAAAATCTGAAAACAACTCCTCTGCCCTATTTTTGACTTTGACTTTTATTTTTGAGGTTAGGTTGTTATATTTGCATTCTGAGTTTACATTTTATTTCTAAGACACCTTCTGTATATAGAGGGTATAAATATATATATTATAAATCAGCTGTTCGCAGTTGATATTACCATTTGTACGCTCTTTATGTTAACGTTATATTTAACATCTGTGAAATACCTGCTAGTGAAAGTAACGTTGTTCCGTCCACAATGTATTTGAGTTGGTTCAATTGCATGTCTCTATAACTTTCAAGAAGGTTGAGTCTATTTATGCCCAAGCAACTGAATAATTAACCACAAGGAAGTCTAATGAAATGGAAAAGCTGCTGTTTCTGCACGGTGGACCTTTTAACCGGCTGTTCCCGCCGGGTTTCTCGTCCCGACCTCCGTCGCTCCCACACACCCTCCACCGGCACCCGCCTTCCCCTTCCTCTCTGTCTGTATAACTGTCGTTTTGCTGAACCGTGTTTTCCCTTCTGGTCCTTTGCGTGTCCTTTCTAAACAACGTCTGCTCTTTGACCTCCCACAGACGTCCAGCCAGACGGAGCTGGAGAACTGGATCACGGCCATCCACTCGGCCTGCGCCGCCGCCGTTGCCCGGCAACACCACCGCGAGGACACGGTGCGCCTGTTGCGCGCCGAGACCAAGAAGCTCGAGCAGAAGATGGACATGGACGAGAAGATGAAGAAGATGGGCGACATGCAGCTGTCGGCCGTCAGCGACACCAAGAAAAGAAAGACCATCCTGGAGCAGGTGGGGAGTTTGGCCCAGACCTCCTTCCTCCGTCCACCCCCCCCCCCCAAACACTGTTTTCCCACATGCATCCCATGTTTGTGGTCTCGGTGATGTGGATACACTGTCTACTATTCACTATTTAGGATTTCAGCAAACTTTTACTTTCAGCAAACTTTTACTTTTTTTTACTTTAATTTATTCTTTATTTAGGTCTCAGAGGCACATTCAGGGAGAACATCCAGAACAGAAGTGTATGATTGTAATACTTACATTATACACAATCCCTGTCCACATGTTTATATGACCAGTCACGTATTGACCTGCTGCCAGTGGCAGGCCGGGGTTAGACATTTTGCTAAACGATGCCTACAGGTAGGCTGCATAGATGGTGTTCAAACCAGGAACATTTAGGCTGAGAGTCCACAAACACCCTAAGCACCAGACTAAGCTGCCCCTAAACTCATTCTACAAACAAAGGGAGCATTGTATAGCGCTAGAGATGACGCAGAGTTAAGCACATAGGAACACCTGGGTCTACATGGTTCTAAGTGTTAGAGCGAAGGATGGATCTCAGCCATTTAGAAGATGAGTGTTTTTGAGTTTTGTTTTTCAGCAGCACAGAGCACAAAAGGCGAAGGCTCTTTAAACGAGAGAGCGACTTTTAGGTTTACCAAACCGACAGCCAGTGAAATGCACTAAAGATGGCCGTGAGTTTGGCAAGGCCAGTTCGTCGCTAGGTTCGTCAGGCTTTGTGCCGCCCTCGGCTGTCAAAACAGTCCACCAAGTTGAGTGCCAAACTTCCAATTCAGAGCCAAAAAAATCTCCAATTGGCCTGAATGGGTCTGTTTACAGAAAAGCAGGGTTCAACCGGCCTTTGTGCCGCCAGGTTAGGTAGCGCCTGCTCGTAGCGGCCGGTCTCCTGGCAGTGTCAAGTTCCTCATTGTGCCCGCCTGAATGGGCCCGGTCCCACAGTCCCCCTCCAGCAGCACACCAGGCCCCCGGCTGCCAGAGGAATGCACGCTTCTCTGGGCTCCTTCACAGCGATGCAGCACCTTCCACCCACCCAGGGTCCCCGGTCTCACTCCCAGGGACCTCCTCCAAAACACTGACACAGGGGGCCGTGACGAGAGGGGTGGTGGTGGAATAATTTAGCACTCGCCCCGTCCATTAGACAACACGGACAGCCCTGGCTGGCTGTGTGGTGGACTCTGCACTGCTGGGTGTCGTAGAAGGGAAGCCTCCATCTTACCCTGAAGGTCACCAACTTAATTGGGCCATTTGGAGAAGGAAAGGAGGTGGACCACTTTTTAAACTTAATTTTTTTGGGCGCGCTACAAACAGGAACCGACCGTCGCCCTCCGTGTGTTTTGTGCTTTGGGCTGGAGTATCAGCTTGCGCTTAAGTTGTTTATCGTTTGATCTTCTTCTGTTGGAACGGAGGAGCTTAAAGTTGCTAACGTTGCTCCCTACGTCCTTGCCTGCTGTCTGTCTCCATGGACGAGTGATGATGACATCCTCTCTTTTCACTTCTCCCCGGCAGATCTTCCTGTGGGAGCAGAACCTGGAGCAGTTCCACATGGACCTGTTCCGCTACCGCTGCTACCTGTCCAGCCTGCAGGGAGGGGAGCTGCCCAACCCGAAGAGGCTGCTGGCCTTTGCCTCCCGGCCCACCAAGCTGGCCATGGGACGCCTGGGCATCTTCTCCGTCTCCTCCTTCCACGTGCTGGTGAGTACCGTCTACCAAGCCCCTGTCTCTCCTCCGGTCACTGGTTCTCCCTCGCTGCTGCCTTGCTGTGGGCTGGTTGAATTGTATTTAGTAGTTTAGTGATGTGGGGTCCTGCTGTGGATGAAATAACATTTATTGGCTCCCTAAAAAGGTAAGTGTTGAATATGTATTTAATGGTGCCCAGCACAGTAAAGAGTGGACACACACATTGACCTTGACTTCCTATTTGGTTTTTAGTTCCACGTGAGGTTTATTTGTCATGTGCGCATTAGAGCAGTTGTCATTATGGAAGCTCTCTCCACAGTCTTGTGATCTTGTGATCTTGTGATCGTTAGACTGTATTAAGTCGTGCCAGGCTGAGGCTAAAGTTAGTTTATTAGTTTATTAATTACTATGAATATCTTTGATTACTGGCATTAAAAGGTCCAAATGAAACTGGTGGAGAATAAAAATAAAAGATAAAATAAGATACAAGATTTAAAATAGATGAATAAATGCAAGAAAAGTAATACAATACAAATATAAAAAAATGTTTTTGCATTGGTCAACATTGTGGGATTGGCATGCATTAGGATTCCTTTTGCAATGTCTTCGTCTTCAAAATTAGAATTGAATAGAGTTGATTGATGTTTTTCTAGTTTAAGGTCAGAGATTGATTTATTTCTTTACCGTTGCACTTGCTGAACCCAATCGATTCGTGGTAGTGCTTGACTCTCTCCAACTGCAGCTTCAGTGTTACGTTCGGTCTCTTCAGCTGACTCATACATTGCACCGAACGCTTGCGTCTTGTTTTCTACATCTTGCAACAACCTCAAGGTTTCTCCCGGCTGGGTGAGCGATGTCACAAGGCAAGGAGCAAATTAAATAAGTATTTTCCACCCTATCTTACAGCTTGGCCCCAAAGTGGTCGTCGCCCGTTGAGTTGTTAGCTTTGTGTGGTTAGCTCCCCCGATAGGTGTGCGAGGTGCGTGTCGATGTTTGGAGATTAAAGTGGCTGAACATGGCTAGCGTGGGCGGTTCTGGACGAGGAGAATGGCTTGTTTGATTTATGTTTCTTGTTCGTACCGCGGTGTGGGCTGAACACTTTGCTTCTTCTCCTCTCGACACCTACACAGTGCCGCGCAGCACGGTGAACTCTGCTCCCTCATTGGAGGAATGAGCGCCAAGATGGCAGGGTAGAAACACTCTGCAGAAGAGGAGGGAAAATACATCAGACCCGTCCCTCTCTGTCGCTGTGTATGCTCCGTCTTCTCCTTTCCCTCAGTATCCTCTTCATGCAAGACGTTGGCTTATTCAAAATCAGACGCTGCTAATTCTACATATTCCACTACTTATTATATGAAATATTTGATGAAATTGGGCAATATGAGTAAATTTTTGTTTTATTTTGGTTCACTGACTGAAAATAAGAGTTTTGGTCCTCTGATAAGATAATTTATATTGACAGAAGTTTGATACAAAGAGAGCCCCAATGAAGACCTTCAATATGTAGACTATTCAAATCTTCACTATTCAATATCGTCACGATTCACGGTCAATTATCTGATTTCTTCCAAATGTGTTCAAAAGCTTTACTTTCAAACGCTGAATGTACAGACAGTGTTCTGGATGGAGACAAACTGGGGGCTTCACAATCTATCATACAAACGGAAAACCAATTTTTAGTTCAGCGTTCCTCTAGGCCATCAGCAGTGTGTGCCATCCTTCTGTGTTTAAATCAAATATTATCATTTTTTTTTTGCCTTTTCAAACAAATGTTATTCCTTCTGTCGTTTCTCTTGCTCAGCGCTGTGTATTGCAGTTTCTCAGAAAAAAATGCCCATTTTAATAAAGTTTGCCAGATTGACTGAGCCGTTTCCTCACCGCCTCCCCAGGTGGCAGCCCGTAGTGAGTGTGGCGTGCGGAGGCGGGCCCAGGCCGCGTCGCGCTCCACCAGCAAACGCAAGAGTCGCTTCTCCTCTCTGTGGGGTCTGGACACCACCTCCAAGAAGAAGACTAAGGCCCACCCCAGCATCGACCAGGTCAGCCCCCACCTAGTAGAGCACACTGAAATATAGGGGGAATCTGGGCATACAGATGGACACAAATGATCCTACCTACAGAATAGGTAGGCATCTATATGAACCACACGTATGGCCTACCTCGTAGGTAGGCCATAGGCCTAGGATATAGCTTGGCTGATCTGGGTAGTCGGCCGTGCTCGTTCGATTTACATAGTAGTGCTGGTTGTCAGTCAACCGGAATGATGTTGGTTAGATTCCTGGCTTCTCCTAGCTCAGGGTTTAGCTGTCACTGAACAAGACCCCTAACCCTCACTGCTCCGGACAGGCTGGCTGTTCCCTTGCATACTTTACACTGTCCACGATTCATGAATGGGTGTAGTAATTGATGTATGAATGTTAGGCACTAATTGTACAGCACTTGAGTAGCCACAGGTCAGAAGAGCTATTTAAAGTCCTTTCACAACTCCTGGGCTCGTTGTCTCCCCCTGCAGGTCGTGGTGTGAATGTGTGTTTAGCTTGGGTGAAAAATAAGGTTTTTACATTGACTACTCATCATCCAAAGCCAAAGCATAGAACTGTTATTTTTATTGAGTGGGTAAGGGCATCCTGCTCATGTGTGTTTACGGGTAGGCATTTTATTTATTTATTTATTTTACTTTTACGTTGTGCAGTAAAATACATCTTTTTGCAGCTTCTCCAAATTTGATCACATGCCTTTATTGTACATAGACTCACTTGTAAGTCTCTAGAGGGAAGGCGTCTGCTAAGCGACGGAGTGTAATATATGAGAATGTCTCTTGACGGATTCATCATCTCTGTTTTTAAAGCGCTCTCTCTCCTGCTCTTTAGGTTTTCGCCGACGGCCAGGAGGTGGTGAGGAAGCCTGGGGACGGAGTGTACTCGGATCCTGCCAAGGAATCCACGGTAAGGGGGTGGTGTCGGGCAACAGGCCTGGGTGTCTGCCACCGGCCAGTAGCCATGTAGCCATGTTAGGCAGGCAGGCAGGCAGGCAGGCAAGCAGGCAGCTGGGTGTGGCAGTAGGTCACCTGCCCCCCTCTCAGAGCTGGAACCATCCTAGCTTTATCCGCTGGCGCCCGCCCATCCCCGTTAAAGACCCAGAAATCCTTCCTGTGTGAGGCCCAGTGGGGGAGGCAACTGTTGTTGACACTTCTCTGGAAGGTTTATTTGTAGTGCGTTGCATATTACTATGTAAGTAAATTCGTTTTTTGGTTTTATCAAACTAATAAATCTACGAGACCTGGGGTGATGTGATCGAAAGAAACTATTAGTGTCCTACAAACGGGGAACATATCCTGCCTATTTAATCCAACTAGCGGGAGTATACAACTTCTCATTGCAGTGGAGTATTTCTAAACATGCACTGATCAAATATTGTGTCCGAGTGTCAAGTGTTGAGTCGACCTGAGTAGTGGGATTGTTTTGTAGAATATCTTCGGCTCTGCTCAACAGAGAAGCGAGGAGGGCGGTGTGAGGAGCCTCCCGCGACCCAGCACCGATGGGGAAATCTGGGTCCCTGACCACCTCACCCCCTCCTGGGTGTGTCTGCCCAGTGACCAGCCAGTCCTCACCACCATCCAGCCGGGGGAGTCTGCCCTCTGCGCCCTGGAAGCCATCTGCAAGGTACTGCAGCTCGTTGTTATGAATGAATAATAAAGGCTCTCCCAGTACCTCCCTCTACAGCCCCTTTTTAATATAGAAGCCTGGCTATTGTCTTAAACAATAATAATAATTTGCATTTATATGGTGCTTTTCACGACGCCCACAGCTTTTAATATATTGCGTTGTGTGTATGTGTATGTGGTTGTGTGTTTGTGTTGATATGCAAATTACACTGTGGAACTGCATGTGTGCACTCGTCCTATTGCAAAGTACTCTGGAAGAAAGTGTCCACCAGATGTAACTAAACGTAACACTCTCAAACTTCACAACTCCACTTCTTGAAGCTGGCGTAGTTAACTGTTAACAGTTTCTGATGTAGAAACCAAAATGGGAAAGAGCCTTCAAAGACACATTTGTACTTGTTGAGTCCAGGTGGAGTCTTCTCCACACCCACCTCGGGGTGTTGGGGCTGGGGTCAGAGGGCTGCCCACTGTAACTGTGATTTAAGGACTTTTAATAGGGCTAGCAGATGGCCTGACAGAGCGCAACATCGTGTTTGGGCAGGGGTCCCCTCTCCGTCGTTCGTCTCTGTCTCAACCGTCAGCAGCTCTTAAAACCGTCACCGTAAAAAAAAAAAGACTTTAAAGACTGTACTTTTGAAAACAGGTCGGAATATGACCATAAATCTCCCTGACCTTAAAAACACTTTGTTAGCAGTTTCTTGTAGTGCGACAACCTTTCTTAAGTGCAGCATAGACATCTTCTTGTCAGCCAACAAAATGCCCCAACAGAACCCAAAGATGTTTGAGGTGTGTAAAGGTTGAAATGTGTTGATATCAAGATACTCTTAAATGTTTTAATGGGTTGTCTTGATGTCCCTAGGCTCACCAGTTGGACTCCACCAAACACTACTTGAGACTTAAGTTCCTCATTGAAAACCAAGTGCAATTCTACATCCCCAAACCAGAGGAGGATGTATGTGATCTGGTAAGACTCATTTGATATCTCTCTTACTCTCACTCTCTCATGCTCCCTCTCATTCACTCAAACTCTTAAACATGCATGGACACATCCCTGCTCAACTTGACATACAGTACATAGACACGTATCTATGTATTTGAACATGCATTTCATTCCCTATTGAATAACTGGATAACATTCAAGGGATGTCCTTCTGTCCATATGTCTGTCCGTCTGTCTGTCTGTCTGAGTGGCTTTGTGACTCAACCCATTAACGCTCCATATAGTAGTGCCGGGCGTTGTTGGAAACTAATACACATGTCATGTCTTGTGGATTATTCTCCCTCATTACCTCAGACACATTAGGCTCTCTACCCTGCTTGGAGAGCGTGCCCGCTCTGTAGGTGCAGCTGTTAGAGAGAGAAATAGATTAATCTCACTGCCGTCGGAAACCTGCCCACTAACTTCCCACCACTCTGCAGTGGAAGAGCATTTATATATAACGATTTTATTTTGGTTCCTTCTTTCACAGCTTTACAAGGAAATCGAGATCTGCTCCAAGATAACCAAGGTCATCCGCTTCGACCGCGATGAGTCCTGCATGATTGGCTATGGTAAGGCCTGCTGTTGTGATGAGGCCTGGTGTGTTTTGCTTATCTATTGATTATCATGCTGTTTCAGCACTAAGGCATGGCACTAAGGACTGTGTTATCCTGAGCTCATTGTCCTTAGTAATTTTGTGCTATGATGTGATTAGTTTGATGTTCATGTTCATCATGGCTCTGCCTCGCTCTCACACCGTCTCCCTGTCCCTCTCTCTGCTCTATCCTTCTTGCTCTCTTCCTCCCTCTCTGTGTGCGCTCTCTGTGTTTCCGTTATTTTTTTTCTCCATCTGTCTGTTCCTTCTTTCTCTCTGTGTGTGTTCCGTCTCTTCCTCTCGTACTTGTTCTATCGCTATTTCTCTATTCTTTGCACCCTCTCTCTCTGTCTGTCTCTGTCTGTCTGTCTGTCTTGCTCTCTCTCTCTCCATGTCACTCCCTGTCTGTCTATCTGTCAGTCTGTGTGTTTCTTGCTCTCCCTCCGTGTCCCTCCCTCTCTTGCTTTCTCTTTCAAATATATGGGCTTCATTATCAGGACATTAATAAAATATGCATTGTTCTTGCATGTGCTATTCAATTGTGAACATTACAATTCATGCATGAATAATAATGACAATAATAAAGTTTATTTTTCTCTCTTTCCCATCCCCCCCCCCCCCCCCCCCCCCCC
>JAOPUD010000055.1:2714914-2726995 GCA_027122715.1 Trisopterus minutus
TTACACACAACCACCCTTTCAAGCCCCCAGCCCAACCTCCCCTTGGCTCCAAAAGCGTGAAAAATTATAATTTTAGCATAGGCCTATTCACCCAAAATGCTCCCAACATTTATAAAATCTCTTTGTGTAGAATGTTATCATTTTTCATTGGTTTTGTGTGATTACAGATAATTTGCTATGATGTCATTGATTAATAAACAGGCCATCATGTTTGAGGTTTAGGAACGATTGGACATGGGTTTTCCCTCCAGATGTGTGTCAGGGTCAGGGGGCCACATTTTTTTATATTAATACTTTTATTGATACTTAAAGGTATTACGAAGAGGCAGAACACTAGCCAGGTAACCAAACAAATCTGCGAGCTCATGTTTTGTTTGCTCTTGCAGATATTTGCGATTTGGTCTGCCGATATCGGGCTAGCAGAATACTGGATATCAAGCATTTAATACATAGTTCATTAACTACAGTAAAAATTATATTTAGACAGCAATGTAATGTAACACATTTGTCACTGAAACCATTTCAAACTAGACTCAACTTTTTCAAATGCATTGCATCTAATTCCCAGAATTAATACTTCAAATGCCACAGCCAAGATTAAATTTACCCAGAGGAGAAATCTGTCAGCTGTGACATTGCATCCAAAATCAATGAAAATGTGGTTGACAAGATAATGCTGGACAACGTTAAGTGGTTGGCATAAAAATACGCGACATATAATATGATCTTCCGTCTATATATATATGTTAGATTCGACGTACAAAAACTTTCGTTTTACACGTGAGAGAGAAAGTGAGCGATAGTGAGACAGTGGGAAGAGTTTTAACAGTAATTGCATCCATACTCTGTTCAGAGGTGGTTTACTTTTCCTGAGAGAAGAAACAGTTTTACTAAAACATGTCCGAAGACTTTTTAAAGGGAACCTCTTGCACACGTGCACGTTCAAAAGTACAAGGACGTCACAACCGTTATAAAGATAAAACATCAGAAATATAATACTGTTCTCTGCCTTTTAACTGTGCTGAAATGCATAAAACCAACCGAGTGATGCGAAACTTCCCTGTGCAGAGTAAAGTGACCAACTAAAAGTAGTCCATACAGTGCCGTCTCAACAAGCAGGATTCAGGAACGCCACGACGGAGGATGAGGCGTCCTTTCAAAGACTGCCCCCCCCCCGTCCTCCCCCCGTCCTCCTCTGTGGACTCAAGAGCACCCTGAGTCTAAAGGGCGTCGGCCAGAAGACCAGCGTTTCAGCGGGGACCAGAGACCCGGGTCAGGCCACCGAAGACCCTTCAGCCTCCTCCTCCTCGGTCCCCCAGCTAAAGGCCGGAGGGTCCTGGGCTGGGAGCGACCCGCCGCCAGGGCTCCACGTCGAGGGGTGTGGAGGGCAACCCGGGATGCCAAGGAGCGCCTGGGGGTCCGGGTCGGAGAACGGGTCTTCTTGATCCGGCTTCATGAGGAGGGCAGGGGCAGGGCAGTCGGAGGTGGAGACCTTGGCGAGAAGCTGGAGGTGGTCTTGCTGGGGGTCTGACTGCTCGCTGACGGTCTTGCAGAACTCGGAGAGGTGTCGTCGGGCCGTGCCCAGGTCCTGCTCCAGCCGGACGTGCTCCTCCATCATCCGCTTCTTCTCCTCTTGCTGGGAAGGGGGGGGGGGGGGGGGGAGAACAGAGGTTCAAGTGTCATACAGGAACAGTAGTAGATAAAATAGCAGCAGGCACCAAGTGTAATGACGTGCTTGAAATCAAATAAATATTGGTTTATAATTAAAACATAAAGTCAAAAAAAGAAATCTACTCATTAGGACATTAGGACTTTTTATAAACAACTGCAAACTTTTGAAATCTAAGAGAGTGCAGTATGTTGTAGAAATCGGTTTGCTTTCAACAGAGACACCAGCCTCTGGTGCCCTCTATTGGTCAACGTTAGGTTGACTCTTGCCGGCTATTGCCGGATGAAGTACCTCCTTTGCGGAGGCGTTGAATCGTGTTGGCCAACTTCGGCCACCATCCCATAGAAGATGTATCACAAAGGGGTGTCTGTGTCTTTTTTGGGGGTGGTGTGTGCAAGCACCTTCATGGCCCCCTGGTTTACCAACAGGTGTAAGTTCGGTAGGCTAATCTCCCCCATCGTGTATCCAAGTGCTGGATACTCCCCAGGTGTGACGTCACTGTATTTACCAGTGTGCTGATCTCCACCTCCAGGGTCTGGATGCTGTCCAGCTTCCTCTTCCTGCAGCGCTGCGCCGCCGCGCGGTTCTTGCTGCGGCGCCGGACGTCATGGACGAACTCCAGCTGCTCGGCGTTCAGCTGGTGCTGCCGCAGGAGCTGCTGGAAGGCGCTGCGGCTCAGCCGGGAGATCTGGTCCGCGGGGAAGGGCAGCTGCACCTGCAGGGAACCACAGGGGGGGGTTATCAGTTTCCAGTCAGGGACACTAATGCGAACACCGTCATAGTGTCATTTGTCAAACATTCTCAGTACTCTAGAGTGCTCAGAGGAAACAATCACAATGCTGAAGATGCAGTCACTGCATCCTCCCTTCATGATGATTCAACTCCCCAGTTCTCATCAGTCCTACTCCCAACCCCAACCCCACCCTGATTTATTCCTCTGACACACTAGACTTTGTCTACAAATGAAACATAGCTATCTAGATCGAATAGTGCCATCTATTGGATGGTGGAAGGTTATATCATTTCATAAAGCAGCAATAACCTGTGCGTGACACGACAGCACACACACGCGATCAAACAAAGTACCTCAGCCACCACTTCTCCGCCTTTGTCCTCCTCCTCCGTGTCCGCGTCCGAGTCGTCGGCGGAGTTCAGGGACGAGGACATGTAGGGGCTCCTCTCCGAGAGCGACAGGCTATCGCCACCGGCCGCGGCCTCGGGCACGTCCCCCACGCCCCCCAGGTCTCGCAGGAAGGGGCAGTCCCCGGTGCTGGAGCTCAGGTCCAGCTGCTTCAGCCAGTGGAAGTCGGCGGCCTTGGCCATGGAGCCCTGCTCCCCGGGGTCCGCCGGGTCCAGGTGGGGCCAGAAGCCCGTCGCCAGATGCTCCGCCACCTCCCTCTCCACGCTGCTCCTCTGCCCGCACGCCACCACGTCCTCCTGGGTCAGGTCCAGGCCCGGCGGGAGCGCGGCGGGCTCCGGGAGACCCACGTCGTCCACCCCGGATCGGTCCTCCGCACCGGATCCCGCCGCCCCCGCCGCCGCCGCCGTCGGCCCCCGCTCCGGGAGCCCGGCCGTGGGGGGGACGCGGTGCGTCTCGGCCGTGACGAGGCAACAAGAGGCGGGGCTGCACTCGTTCTCAGCGCCCATGGTCTCCATGGGTTGGTTGGGGTTGTTGGGGCCTGTGGGACCGCCGGCAGGATCCATGAGGTCGGCAGGGATCACACTAAGCAGGGCGGCAGAGGAGGAGGAGGAGGTGGACATGGGGCAGGGAAGGCTGCAGGGGGGCAAGCCGAGGGTGTGTTCATCACAATCACCACCCAGTTCCAGAAGGTCTCTTTGGCAGAACGTAGAGGGTAGATCTGGCTCTGAGGTGGTGGTGGTGGTGGTGGTAGTGGTGGTGGTGGCGGCCGCCTCCTCTGGGCAAGGCAGGGACAGGAACGGACACACACCCTTGCCTGTAATCCCTGGCATGGGAGGGCCGTAGGTCTCCAAACAGAAATCGTCTTCGTCTTCTTTTTCTCCCACAGTGGAGGGCTGAGGTTCAGAGTTCAGAGGACACCTGGATGGAAACACGATCCCGGGGTCTTCCGAAGGCACGGTGCCGCCTCGCTCCGCTTCGCCGTTCGTCTTCCCATACTCAAGGGCAGGAGGCCTACTCTGACAGCATCTCCTCCTCCTGGTTTCCTTGCCGGGGGTTTGGCTGCTGGAGGAGAACTTGGGCAGGAGGAAGTTGAAGCAGGCACTCTCCATGTTGTGGAAGCCCAGGGCTTCGGCGCTCTGGTGAATGGCATGGATGTTGTCTTTGGTGAAGAGCAGCTTGGAGGTGTAGGCAAACTGGAGCAGAGGTTCGAAGCCTTCGGCCGTCACCTGGGGAAGAGAGACATTCTCGTGAATAAAGAGACCATGCTAGTGTATTCTGATACCTCACTATACTGCAACAAACCTTTAATTACACATATTTATTTGTTTAAAAAAATACATATTTTCCTAAAACAACCGATAATATCCGGTCTGGGATTAATTAAGAACATTTTGTAATATCTTAGAAATTGAAATCACAATTTTTTCAGAGAATCAAATTAAAAGTTAAGTTAAAAAAAAGACTGTCAACACCAAAGCATGTCACATATTATTTTTCTCACAACCCTAGCGGGGGGGTTAGACCTCACTGCATTAAACCGTTTTTTACTGATATAGTTATCATAGAAGTTAAGGGACTACATTTCCCAGGATCCCAAGCATACACTTGGTAGGGTTTCACATGCCCCAAACTCTCTCTCATGCAGTGAGAGATAGGTACTATAATTATTAAGAGTGTAACCTTCTATAAACCTGTCTTTAAAGGTTCTGTCTCAGACTCTGCCCTGGGGGGTATTCTTCGAAAAAAAAAAAGCATGACGACCCGATGACATCACGGCGACATCATCATGACATCACGGCGACGTCATCATGACATCACGGCGACGTCATCATGACATCACGGCGACATCATCATGACATCACGGCGACATCATCATGACATCACGGCGACATCATCATGACATCGCGGCCACACCCAACCGTGACACAATGGACCTGGTCTGGCAGGGTGATGACGGCGTGGCTCCCCGTCAGACCGCCGACGCGGCCGTGGAAGAAGTCGCTGCAGGAGGCCAGGACCGCGGCGTGTGCGCGGAAGTGCTGGTCGCCCGTCGCCACGGTGACATCGCACAGGGCGTCCCGCCGCCGCTGCTCGTCCAGACGGCGCAGGACGTGGGCGGCGTGCACGGCCGACTCGAAGGTGAACCCTGAGGTGGAGCGAGGTGCTGGGAGAGACATGTCTCTCGGGGACTCAGCCTGGGTTTGGGGGCACGGCAGACGTTTTAATGCATGGAAACCTCCAGAGGACTCAGATGCATTTCATCGAGGAGCAGTTGGGGTACGTGGCCCGAGGATGAGGAAAGGTTAGGCGGCGGGACATTGAGGTGTGAACGCAGGACCTTTAAGCTGGTAGTTAAAGAGCAAAGTTGGTACACTGTCTTGTTCAAAGACATGGTGGGGCTCAACCTTCCAATGATGACTACTTTCACGATGAGAGTTTAGTAGTAAATAATATGATAAAGAAACGTCCTCTTTCCACCCAAGTCATGAAGATATGACCAGAACAAGCTATAACACAGAGATATCAGAGGAAACACTATATTGCGTTATAACATACTACTACTAAACATTTGGTAAGCTTCATTGGTTCATCTATACGGTTAATTTTGGAGCTCTTTGAATACAGATAGGTGTTGAACGTTCACACATGGATAAAAATGGCTGATAAATGCTGAGTGCTCAAAAGCCTTAAAATACTGACAGACTAGTGTTCTGTATAATCATAATCATATATTAATAATGAAATGTATATTTTGTCTAATTACATAATAATTAATTGTATTTATAAAGTGCATTACGCAGTGGATAGGGATATTAATATGGGTAAGTTTAACAATATATAAACACGTTTAGACATTCATTTTTGAAGATAAGGCAGTATTTGTCACTTTTGAAACTTGGTATTTACCCTGAAAGTTGACTTCTGCAAATTCACCCTTTCCTGTGAAGGAGTCACGTGCTTGCAGAATAGAGTGACATGAGCTGTAAGACTGAAGTGTAAAATTTTGTTCGACCACAAGATGACTTGAGTTAAGTGGCTGGATTGAGGGGTTTTAATGAAAGATTAGGAACCTAAAAGGGGTAGGGTAGTGGTTTGACTCCCAACTAAAAAGGTACTGGATTCGATCCCAAATGTAGTCGTTTTGATAAAAGCGTAAAATGCCAACATGTGTCTCTAAATACTAATAAGTAAATCATACACTAAGTTGAGAAACAGTCATATAAATGCTGACTCATGGTTAGATAACTGGAAAGTATTGTCATGCATACCGGTCATTAAAAAACCAGAAGAATAACAACAGCACACACAACATACTTAAGTCCCGACAAACTAAAGTACTCGAATCATACATATTAGAAAAGGTAGAAAAATAAGCAAATCCGGCCTGACGAGATAGACACATCTGTCGGCAGCTGGCTCTTAAAATGATCTCCCTTGTGATTAAAATAACATGGCAAATTATTAATTTTAAGATAAAAAAATATAAATCACTGACCTGCCATCTGAAAAGTATGATATTGTCAACAATCAGCGACCACGGACGTGTTTTCAGCCACCCATGTCATGTGACCAGGAAGGGCTGCTTCTCCACGCAGGACGCAGGCGCACTGACGCTCTCTTGCAATAGTAGTGCAAAGGAATGTGACCAAAAGTATTCATTTTTTTGACCAGCAGTTTATTAATAATGGACACCAGTTTAAAAAGACCCAGGTATAAATACTCCAAACAAATAGGTTTGTAATTATAAGGCTACAACACATTCTGTAAATACATGTTTTAGTTTGGGTCTTTCCCATGTTTGTCTACAAATAATCCCGATTTATTATTGACTGTTTTTTTTTTATTGTATCCATCTATATATTTATATATAAGTCAGTCAGTGTTGGGGTTAACTACATCTCATGTTAATACATAATCAATAATGAATGTCGGTAGTTTCGGGTAGTGTTGGCATCGGTTTGTTTAAAATTCTCTCCCTTAAAAACATTAGCAGCTCAACTGGTCAATTCCAACCATCCTCATCCTTATCCATCATATGCAGGTGTAATGCAGACAAATAATCTTGCTGACATGCCACTGGCAAAGAAAAAAAGTAATATAGTATTCTTAATACTGCCTGCTATTGCAAATTATTTTTTTCTTTCCATTCATATAATATTTAAAGCACAAACTGCAATTGTGTAGCAATAGGCTACACAACTATGTTAAAATAGAGGTATCCATTTTAAACTGGCAATTTCATTTCCATTACCGATGCATTATTCAGTTATTAGTTAAAAAAAACTAACTCTAATAAAGACTGAAATGGGTTTATGGACAGCTCTGGTGTTGCTTGTCCAAAGAGATGACAATAGATGACTGTCACGGTAGAGAAGATAGAAAACTGAAAAAAAGGCAATTTTTTTGTTTCTTGAAAATGAAATGGTTCATAGTCCGCAGAGGTCCACACACCAGCAGTATTTCAGAGCAGATCCAAGTTTTTATTGTGGATCTGAAGCAGCAGCGACGGCGGTGGTGGTGGTGGTGGTGGTGGTGGTGGTGGTGGTGTTCCCTGAGAGGGTGGGGCCAGTGTTGGGGTCAAGGGGTCAGGAAGTCCAAGGTCAGGAGGACATCCTCTCGTAGAACAGAAGATAGGCCTGCGAGCCCTGGGCCTTGCTCTCAGTCACCGGCTGCACGCTGCTGTCGCTGGCGTGGAACCAGGTTCCCCGCGGGGCCTGAAGCGGCTCGGCTGGGAGAGGAGAGAGACAGGAGCCCGCTTACTGTCTGACTCACAATTACGACTGAATTCACGTTCGATTTACGTTGTGCTGCAGAGCTTCACTTACACCATAACACGTCAGCACGTAAAACACACACAACAACGCAAGGAACATCTTCATACACAAAATTTAGATGATATACAATGAAAGCTTTTCTTCTAGTACCGCCCTGTACTTGGCTGCTGTGGCACTAAAATGTTGTGCGTAGGATAAATTAACTACCACGTTATTGTAACATTATCAACCGTTCAGGTAGGCATTATAAAGAGGATGTATACGTAACAGTCTAAAGCGTCTCAGTGTCTCTAGTATCCAGTCCATGCGACATGAATGAAGCCTGTATAACCGTGCGTATGCGGGGGGTAAGGGGACCGTAACAGGGGGCTTACCCGATGCTGGGAGTCCGTTTGTGGAGTGGCAGGCGGGCCGGGCCTTGACGTACGCCGTGTAGTGACCGGACCGCATGGTACCGCTGTGTTCCACGATACCATACAGACTGTACAGCACCTTGGACTCCCCCTCCGGAACATTCTGGTGGAGGAAAGTCAGAGACGGCAGCTTAGTCTAGTGGTGAGGGTGTCGGGGCTCCCAGCCAAATGGGTCTGGGTTCGATGTCCCACAGTCCACCTGTAGGCATCCTTGATCAAGGGCCCTAACCCCTACCTGCACCTTGACGACATGTATCGAAACACATTCACGGTAATTCATTATCCATGAAATTGTCTGTTACAATGAATAGCAAACCGTTTAGCATTATCATTCATTTAGAGTTTAGAGAAGTTACATTCGACCTGTCTGAATGTTACTTCTAACAAACAAGACACATTATTTGGTGGGCAACATTTTAAAATCAATGTTTCTCCTCCAAGTTTACCTTGCATGTTGCAGTGCAGTACGGAGCCAGGTCCAGCACCTGGGGGAACTGGACGTGTCGGTTCACCTTGCAGACGCTGTAGCCCACCTGCACACACCATTAGATGGCATCTTATTCACTTTCATAGCATCTCTTAAGGAGGTGTTACAGTGCTTGGTTCTTATAAAGGAGGTGCTTTAGTGCTTGGTTCTTATAAAGGAGGTGCTATAGTGCTTGGTTCTTATAAAGGAGGTGCTATAGTGCTTGGTTCTTATAAAGGAGGTGCTACGGTGCTTGGTTCTCTTAAGGACGTGCTACAGTGCTTTGTTCTCTTAAGGAGGTGCTATGGTGCTTGGTTCTCTTAAGGAGGCGCTGCAGTGCTTGGTTCTTAAAAAACTAGGTGCTATAGTGCTTGGTTCTTAAAAAGGAGGTGCTACACTGCTTGGGTCTTATAAAGGAGGTGTTACAGTGCTTGGTTCATATAAAGGAGGTGCTATAGTGCATTGTTCTCTTAAGGAGGTGCTACAGTGCTTGGTTCTTAAAAAGGAGGTGCTACAGTGCTTGGTTCTCATTAAGGTGTCCTACCTGCTGGAATCTCTTGAGATGCAGCGTGAGGACGGGAGGAGGAGTGGAGATCAACATCTGCTTCAGACCGTCCGTGTAGACCTTCTTCTGGGAGCCTACGCATGGAGAGAAGAAAAGTGAACCTCCACCCAGACGGGAACAAGCCATTCTCATCCGGTCAAAGCATTTGGTTTGGAAATGTTACAACATTACAAGGTGCACATTCAGAAATGCGCACAATGTGCTGGACACCTGACAAAACTTCAAAACAGCTTAAACACACACACACACACCCTATGAGTGTAAAAAACCCAAAACGATGTACGTTACAAGTAAGCAGCCTTGATTCACCTTGTCGCCGGGTGCAGGCGACACACAGCAGACTGTTGTTGTGGGTCAGGTGCTCGACCTCGGTGAAGTGGAAGAGGGACGACAGGACCGAGCACTCCTGCCTCTCCGGCCCCACCCGCTTCGCCAGCGTCTGAAAAGCCAACGCCGGGTCCTGGTTCACCACCGTGTACTCCTTAGCCCCACCCACGGCACCGGGCTCCGCCCCCACGCCATCCTCCTTCAGGAAGGAGTCGTTTAGGGACATGCTTTCCATTCCCTCAGCTATATCCTCCTCCTCCTCCTCTTCTTCCTCATCCTCCTCCTCCTCCTCCTCATCTACATCAATTTTGTCTGACATCTTTGATTCTTCCCCGGCGCCGTTCTCTGCTAAGGCAGTACAACAGTTGCCGTCCGCGACCGACTCCTCTCCTGGATCCACTCCCTGGTTGGCCGGAGCCACTTCCTGGTCAGCTGGAATGACTTCCTGTTCGGCTGCATCCCCTTTCTGTTCGGCTGCAACCCCTTCCTGTTTAGCTGCAATCCCTTCCTGCTGTTTGGCAGCAACAACCTCCTGGTTGGCGGCATCCATTTCCAGGTTGTCTGCAACCACTTCCGGGTTGGCAGCAGCCATTTCCTGGTGAGACGTAACCACTTCCTGCTTGGGTGCAATCACTTCCTGGTCGGTCAAGACCACTTCCTGCTGCTCATCGCCGTTTTGTGTGACGGACGTCTCTCGGGGGGCGACGGGTGTGTCATTGTTCACCGCCGCGTCTTCCCGAGCTCCTTCCTCGCCGCCGTTGGCCCGGCTGGTCAGGGAGGTGGGGTCTTCCTGCGAGCTCTCGTCCGCACTGCCCGGCACGAGGCTGTCCAGCGAGGGCTTCCCCTCCTGCTTCTGCTGCCGCCGTTGATTCTGGTTTGTACAGGAGGAAGCAACGAACGTCATCTTCCCTTCTGGTTAATCTTGGGTCTTAGTGGCTTAATATATGTATGTGTCAATAGTGCAGCCACACTGTGGATGCACTTTGGACACATACATTTAACGTGCGTTGAGCATTTGCCCGACACTACCAACACAAAACCAGCATTCAAATAGTGTGCATCTACTTGGGAGAGTCGCTATCGTAATCTCAGTTATTGGTTGACGAAAAACACTGTGGTGTTGACGGTTAAAACACACACACATTTAAAATGTATCCACCTAAGTGTGGACATGGCCGACCTAGACAAACGTGCCCATGGGGGCCGGGCTAGCCTACCTTGGCTTGTTTCTTGGCCTGCTTCTTGGCCTTCTTCTGCTGGTACTTGCTGCCGGTACCGGAGAGGCCGTCGTCGCTGGTGTCGTCCAGAGCGGGGCTGACCCGGCCCTCCTGGCTCGAGTCCCGCGCCTTTGGGACCACCTTCTTCTGGCTCTTTTTCCTGTACGCCTTCACAAATACGTTTATATAAATGTATAGAAACGCAACATTAACAAAAGCCTGCATCAAATAGATGTTTAATAGATGAATATAATCACAATTAAATGATTATGCCATGATTAAACGATAATGACAAGCTATTATCCCAATCAACTGTATACAACTGAATAGCTCCATCCATTTGCGGACACATCTGGCTGCTCTATTTAGCTGAAATACTGCCATCTAGTTGCTATTAAAAGTAAGAACAGAGTGATAAATTCAAGATCAGCATAAAACATAATTGAGAAACTGAAAGCATTGCGACGTGGCTTGCATGTTATATAACTGAGCAATAGGTCACAGCTACTTAAAAAGCACACTCATGCATTATAGTGTCAGCATGATTTGAAGCTCATAAATTAAATTCCTAACACCACAGAACCCTGCCGGGTGTGTTACCTCGTCAGCAACGGGGAGCGAAAGATCCAAAAACATTTCTGTTACTAGTGACACCTGTTAGAGCAACACAGAACAAAGCATCCGTTTAAACATTAAGTCATTGTATTTTGATAGGTCAGGTTTTTATACAAATATACAGTCCCCTTTGCCCAATAGGATCTTGTGTTTCTACTACTCTGTGTTGTGCAGTAGTACCCCTACAAGTACTGACGCTACTAGTTTAACTACATTTCTGGGTAGTGTGGTGGTAACGTTGCTGTAGTCACACTTTCAACTAGCTTGCCCAACACTGCACAAACTATTACGTACCGTTTTGCACTGTTGACACATGACTGTGCTGGTGAGTTCGCCACCAAACACCTGATCCACAAAGTTTTTAGGGAGGCCATTTTTCTCATACTCTGGAATCAGATGAATTCAAATGTCACAACGCAACAAAAATGACTTCACCGCACACAACAAATAGTGATCGATCTACACATCGAATGGCTTGTTACAAGGCGTCGTTTAAAGAAGTTTACCTTTAATGGTACTTTTGGACTGGTCTGCATCTATGCTTTTTCCGGACTGTTTCAAGTTATCCGATATCCCAGTAGTCACTCTCTGCGAAGAAGACAAAATATTCAGACCGACCAACAGGCATTGAACACAAATTACCCTCTTCACATTCTCACGCCACACCTCCTATTTCTCATTGAAATGACACTATTACGCTAACTTTTTATTCATAAATCCTCTTTTATAATCATTTGAATACGCCCAAGCCTCGGTTTCGAACCGTGCAGAGCTCTTTGAAATCTGACATGGTTTGTTTGAGGAGATTTGTCTTAGGAGGAGGAGGAGGAGGAGGGACATGTCCTAGAGAAGGAGGAGGCTGAGGAGCAGGGGGGGGGGGGGGGGGGGGGGGG
>JAOPUD010000055.1:2746418-2757176 GCA_027122715.1 Trisopterus minutus
GGTTAGCAAGTAGCCATAGTTGTAAGAAAGACCCGGCGGTCAAATATGCACCGGCCCCTGTCTGTCCTGATCTACACCCCGACTCTCTCGCTCTGGCTTCACGGCAGACCGTCTGCTCTCATTCGCTCACTCTGACGAATGACTCGTGTCGGCATGGCGACCTGGTGACCGGAGGAGAGGACGACCCTGCTTTCCCTCCCCGTCGTCCGGGGAAACAACATTCACACCTATACCTGAGTTGTATATGTAGATGAGAGAGAGAGAGAGAGAGAGAGAGAGAGAGAGGGAAAGGGAGGACAAAGCACCTGTCGAGCATGCTGTTGGTTTTGTTTCAAACTTCTAAACCCTAACAGGTGCATGGACGTTTCTTCGGCTAGTCATGCGGAGATGGTCGTGAACTTGCAAACTTTCCAAAAGAAATAATGAAGGGAAACTTGTGCGGACAAAAGCCTCCACGTGTTCTCGCTCTTTCAGAGGCTGATAGCTATGAAAGTGGCGCTCCCACTCCTGGAGACCAACAAGGTCAGGCTCTTTGATGAGGAAAGGTTTGAAACAGTGTGAAGCATAGCAAAGGTTATGTCATCACACACAGAATGTTGTGTAGCGCTGCTCATGCCTTCCACTGCAGGCAATCAAACGGGTACCCCATTTATTCACCAAGCGGGATGGACGTATTAATATATAATAGTATCATATATTAATGTACATCACATAAAAAGAGGGAGAGGGAAAAAGAAGAGCAAGATGTAGGTTTGAATTCATGCGGTAAAGATCTGTCCATGGTTTTGGGGCCCAAGGAGAAGAGTGCATGCTGGTCATTCAGAACCTCATCACCAAAACAGCTGGAAACATTCTAAATGGATGCATCTCATTCTTTCTCTTTTGGATGAGGGACTTCATGGATAGGCTGAGCTGCAGAGGAGATGCTCGCCTCTGTCTGCTAGTCAGAGCAGAGTTCTCCAACCTCATGTAGCCCCACAGCCCAATCAGTCCACATCCACACCCAACCTTTGTACTAATATTACGACCATCATTCAGGGTCATTATTCATATTGTAGTTGCCTAGGGAGGAACTAATAATATACTATTATCATTTAGCATCATTAGTCATACTGTAGTCTCCCAGAGTTTAAAGGGAAGAAGCTGAGGCATACCTTTCTGTTTCTATTATTACACCGCAATGTTTTATTTTATAGGTAATCTTTACAGCAGGTTGCAGAAGCACCTTCTGGAACCTGCTCACGTACCCCCTAGGGTACACGTACCCACGGTTGGGAACCGCAGTGCTATACAGCATCGATCTTCTCCACGCAGCACCCTCACAGCTGCAAAAGACCACATCATCCTGTACAGCATGCTCTATTCTTGGCTTCCCTTTAAATGATGCATAAGTGTAATATCCTAACCACATGTTCCCTTAACCTAACCCATGTCAATCTTCAAATATATATTCAACCCATATATGTCATGCTTACATGTCCCACTCACACACTCACACTCATTCACGTACGTACACTCTCACGCACGCACGTACACCCTCACGCACGCAGACATACATACATACAGCTTATAGCAACTATTTAATAATTTGCTTTTATCCAAAGCACCTTGCATTGAATTCAGAAGCATGTGATTATGAGGTAAGGAGCAGGTAGGGGTAAGGGCATCTTGCTCAAGGATGGTGGAGGGGGGGGGGGGAAATCGAACCCAGTACTTTTAGAATGAGAGTCTAGCAACTACACTAACCTCCTTCCCCCTAGTCACACATTTCCTCCATGCTGCCATGACACATACAGAAGCATCTGTTTAAAACATTTTGTCTGAGATAAAAGAGGCTTTGGCTGGGTATATGACGTAGGCACTTGTGAGATGGCAGGGGATGGCGAGAGATGCGGGGGAAAAAAAGAGAGACACTGATGTGTTGATGTGGGGAGTTAGAGAGGGACAGAGAGAGCAGATAGACAGAACAAGCAAGGAATTAAGGGAGAGAGAGGGAGAGAGAGAGATGAGAGCGATCAAAAGAGAGATGGAAAGATTTAGTGTGAGAAAGATAAGTCAGTGTGTGTATGAGAGAAAGCGAGGGAGAAGGTAGAGTAGACTGGATCATAGAAAAATACTAGATAAGAGAAGGAGAGAATGAGAGACAGCGAGCAAATGAAAGAGAAACTAGAGAGAGAGAGACGAGGGAGAGAAAAATAGAGAGAAAGGAGAAGGAGAGAAAGAAGGGGAAGAAAGAGAAAATGTAAGCGACAAAGAGATAGGAGAGAATGGAGAGAATGGAGAGGCTGTGAGAGAAATAAGAAAGGCAAGAGAAAGCGATAGGTAATGAGAGAGACAGAAAGAACACAAGGAAGAGTAAAGAGAGGGTAAGGAGAAAAAGAGAGAATAAAGGAGAGAGAGAAAGCAAGAGGAAGTGTGAGGAGAGGCCGTGAGGGCGAGGGAGTGGAGAGAGGTAGGGTGTGTACAGCGTCCAGCATCCATCCATGCGTGGTGGTGTCTGGGCTCATGCTGAACCGGGCCGTTCTGACCCAAGGGCAGCGGGCTGGCGGTTACCATAACAACACTACATGTTTACCTGTTGTGGAACCCGGGAAGCCTTTCGCTGATGCCGTGGTTGCAGACACAGAGTTGAAAAACAGTCGAACATGAAAAGGTTCAAATCACAACACGGAAAATCAGCCCAATGCCGAGAGCAAATCAGCTGTTTGAAAACAACCACCGCATTTAGAGTGACCCAAGGCAGAGCATTTAGGTCCGAGCCATATGCATTCTGGGTATATTCCTGTGTAACCAGGACACCGGATTAGGCCGTGTCAACCTACAAGCGGAGAACACACAGTACTATTTGTAGTCTGCATCCCCCTGTAGGATAAAGCCAGAGGAAAATACGCTCTGAATTATTCATGAGTGCTCAAGAAGCCCTTAGCTGCCGCTGGAAGCGCTTGGGGCTTTGCTAGCGTCAACACTTTAGGGTTCTGGCTTTTATTTTGAAGTTTACAGGGTATACCACGTCTGCTGATAATTAGGTGAGGCGTATGAGATGGCAACAAACACTGCACAGTGTGGCACACAGGATACCTTCCCCCAAACACCCCTCAAAGAGAAGCCCACAGTGAATTTAAATACATCCCGACTGTAATTAAATCACTGGTTTGTGTGATTACATTAGCAAGGTAAATGTAATAAATGGAAAATAATGTAACGAGTTATTCAATTATTGAAAACAATATATATGTATATATATATACATATATATTGTATGTTATGGTGTACGTCTGAGATTGATTATGTTATTGGCTTATGTTCTGGTCTACATTAAGTTAGATTTTATTACAACATGTACTGATTATATGTGGGGGCCTTTATGTTCATAATTGCAATACTGGGTTTGTCTTGCATGCATATGTTTTAAATGTCCGAAGACATGAGTACTGCAGTCCTACTGGAAAATGTGCCTTACATTTAATTTTTTCCATTTTTCCCCAGGTGAAAGTTGGCAGAGGATATTTTTCAGGTTAATGTCAGAGAAGTAAATCAATCTGTTGAGAGAGCTGAACAGTGCCCGAGGCTGCATAATATCTGGGACTAAGCACGGTGATTACCAAAATGAGCTACTTTATCTTCATGATCGTCTGGTTCCGATACACTACATACAGCACCGTCTCCAGATGATTATTTGCATGATCATTAAATACTGTTGAAATTCCACTCGACAATGCTCCTGCGAAACAAGAAACTCATCCTTAAAGTAAGCGGCACTATTAAGGGTTTAGGTATCTTGTATAAGGGTGCTTGAAGGTAGGTTAAGAGCATTGGGAATCAAACCCAGGACCATTCAACTAGGAGTCAAACACCCTAGCCATTAGGCTAGTGTTTACCAAACTGGGGGTCGGAAGTCTAATGATGCCTGATAGGCAAATAGCGTCACTACAATTGACAACTTTATGTGACACGATGTACTTAGGTTCAATGGGCCATTGTTACAGGTTAAAACAATGTGCAGGGAAGCAGATGTTCCCAGCCTTTTATGTTAACGAGCCAAAACAACACTTAACTACTAACGGCAAACCAACGCCACTGGGCTTACAATATGCTAACATTATAGGCTAACAATAAACAGAATAACAGGGACATCAATAAACGTCCAATAAAGATGTCCTTGCATAACCGATCGCTAATAAGCAACTTAAGCAGAACGGAACTGCTGAATAGAATCTGTCCACTTTGTCTTATTGAGGAAATACTCAACAGACGCTACGCAGCCTAAAGAGTGTTTTAATTGACATGCTGTGTAAATACCAGTTTGTTATGTACTTTATGTTCCACAACGTATTACATAATACTCCCATAATAACCTCCTGCTGGTGTGCACTTCAAGGGGTCAAAAAAACGGCATGAAAAAACAAAACAGTTGGATCACTGCAATACTGCCTCTCACGCTCGAGAATACAAGAGTACGGACGAACAACATCACAGAATTCTGGTCATGTCAGCCGTTGTCCACGGAAGAAGGAGGAGGAGAAAAGGGCAGGCGAAAACAGGGGAACCGCACGGAATGAGAGCAGGAGAGAGGAAGGGGAGAGAGAGGGAGAGATGAATCAAGTCCAACGCCGCCATTTCCTGGCTCAGAGCCCGGCCGTGAGGTCATCAATCACAGGCCGCGTGCTTAATGTTGTGTTTATGAGCACGGCTAGACAGGGATGGCTGGTGTACCTGGGGTCGCCACGCAGGCTGGGGGTGACGGAGTGGGGCTGAGGGATGTTGTTATGTGCTGTTGTAGTTGTTGTTGTTGTTGTTGTTGTTGTTGTTGTTGTTGTTGTTGTTGTTGTTGTTGCTGTGGCTGTGGTGGAAGGCGGCTAGCGAAGGAGGTGGTGGTGGTGGTGGTGGTGGAGATGGAGGACGTAGAGGTGTAGGTTCAGGCGGTGGAGGGGATGGAGGTGGTGTTGGAGGTGACGAAGGGGACGGAGGTGATCATGGCGGAGACGGAGACGGTGGATATGAGGGGCGAGAGCAAGAATCTTGAAAGAAAATAAGCAACAAAAGTTCACTGAGGGTAAAGAAACAGAAAATAAAAAAATGACAAGCATAACCTAAATAAAAATAATTTAACCAACCAATGTCAAAGCTAATAGTGCAAATGGGACATAAACACAGACACTGGCCAAGGCAAAGTCTATGTGTTCCTTCTGAAGCTTGATGCGTCTCTGAACTCCAGACCCCAGAGCGGGGAGCTGTCATGGACGTGGTTCCGGGCCCGTTGCCACGGCGGCTGACGGCGGCTGGTCCTCATTTTTTCCAGACACAGTGATTATTATGTATCCCCCGCCTTCATTTAACTTTATTTATAATGCGGGCGAGCGACGGAAATGCAGATAGTGATGAATAGCGGCGAGGCGGTGACATTTATAGCTTCTCAGCTATCGTTTTATTCACAAATTAGCTTCAGTGCGGAGCGGGAGATCTAAAAGCTATAAGTAGTCAGGCAGCATGAGTGCAGCGCTCCAAAGAATAACTGTCAGATATATTATACATGAAGACTCTTAGCTGCAGCCGTCAGCCACCCGTCCGCTCCCAGCCACCGGGACCTTGGTGTTTATTGTGTTGATTCTGCTACGGTCATGTCATTGGGGCTCATTTCTCACAGATAATCTAATAAAAAAAAAGTCTCAAACAGCTCCCGGGCACAGGGCGCACTTTAACAACCTCCAGAGTTTTGAATTCCGCCGTTCCCTTTCAATCTAGAATGATGGGAATGAGCAATGAGGTTTGGGTGGAATGCATGATGCTAGTGGGAACTGGATGCTCTCTTAGCCTAACATAGCTATCCTAGCATGACACAGCTAGCATAGCAAGCTATAGCTGGCCAAGCCTGATATTGCTAGCCTATCGTGACACGGATAGCCTAGCATGACACAGCTAGTGTAGCTGTAACAGCTGGCCTAACAGAGAAAACATAGCCTGACAGAGTTGTCTTCCTCTCTTTACTGAACCAGAGATGATGAGACACACATAACAAATGCAACTTTTCTTTTTCCCAATCCTGTCAGTCTGTTTCTCACAAAAAAGTGAGTTTTGCATTTGTTTTTCCCAAATAATTACAGAAAAACGCCTTTAGTAAGCGTTAACCTTACAAACTGTCAAAAGGTTAAATAAATGTATCAGGACGTTCTTGTTATTCTGCATTTAGTCTATATATATGACAGGAATATTATTAACGTGCTAGTTTTTGCAATTCATTTATTTTTATATCTTCAGGCAACACTTAAAAGCTAAATTGTGTGAGCCAAACAGATTAGGTTGCTTCTTGATCTTGGGAAGAGAGCAGCAGATGAACCAGGAACCCCACTGAGCTAGCCCTAGGCTGTTGGGCTAAGTCTGCTACCACTGCCACCTCCGTCACCACCACAACCATCTCCATCTCCTCCTCCATTATAACCTCCAGCACCGACCCATCCACTTTTCTACCTAGTACCACTAGCACCATCGACGCCACCGACCTTGATTCTACCATCAGTGCTACCACTTTTACCACCACTAGCGCCTCCATCAGCACTTCCACCATCACCACCACCACCGTCACCATTATTACCACCTCCTCTATCACTACTACCACCACTGCCCCATGTCCTACATCACCACCACTAGCATTTCATCATCTCCTTCTCCAGTATAACGATCCCCATCGGCGACCCCCACTATGAACACCACCACCTTCATCACCACCACCACCACCCCCCCGTGGCGCTGATTGGGGTGTTCACCCACGTAAGCAAACTCTCCCAGCATTTGCTCTCCTTGCCAGAGGCATCAGGACAACCTGCTCACATGTTTCTAGGTTGTAAACGGAGGCTAGGTCGTAAACGGGTGGTAAAACGGTCATGAAGTGATGCATGGAAACTCGTAAATAGACGTTTAAGTGTAAAGTGATTAATGTTAAAATGATCAGTCCTAAATTGATGTTACATTGTAAGCCATTGTTGGTGTTAATTTTGCTCTCTCTCCATGGATTCTAAATCCTCATAATTACATTTAGACTGGACTGTAAATAGCTGTTGTGTAATGTTGAATGAGCTTGTGAAAGAGAGTATATATTTTTTCATTTTCAAAAAGTGTCTCAGGAGGTGAAGCAGGTTGTCAGGTAACCGGAGGGTTGCTGGCTCGATCCTCGGCTCCCCCTGGCTAAATGACGAGGTGTCCCTGAGCAAGACACCGAACCTTGACTACTACCGATGCGCTTGCAGTTCCCTCACATTAACGCCGCAGTCAATGTATGAATGTGTGTTTGAATGGGTGAATGTGAGGCACAGATTGTGAAGTGCTTTGAGTGGCCAGAGTCTAGAAAAGCGCTACATTTCCCATTATATTTTAACAATCCGTAGAGGTTAACATTATAGTGCTATTTAATTATTCATTATTCTTGAAATTCAGTATTCTGCAAATCACACAATGGTTATACCTACTGACTCATTTGTATTTTATTTTTATTTTAGCTATTTCTATGACCTACAGATCAATGTGGACAGCATTGGCCACCTATAAAAAAATCCTACCTGAAATATAATATCTTTATTATTTAAAATTTTTTACAGATTGTTTATAAGGATGATCAAAACCCTTTCCAATGGAAATATATTATCACTGTCACCACATATGTAGATTTCTTCCAATCTTTTACAAAACTCTGTAGATCTGTAGAACCCACAACTGCAGGAGAGCAGGGGATCCATATGCCCATATATGGTGATGGTCCATATACGAAAGTGTTTCCCGAGCTTTGGGTTGGGACGTCACTTGGGGTCACCTGATATGCATATGGTGTCGCATAGGTATAAGCTGTAGATATTTGTTTAGAAAAAAGTGCAATAAAAATATGAATTTAAAAGTTTTGATTGGTCTCCTAAATGTCTTGTATGAACAGAATGCATAACGATTCATGAGCCACGAGCAAAACACTGCTGCTAACTAGCGGGGTCAATTAGCAGAGGGTTCACTGGGACATTGAAATGAATGGCAAATTCATGTTGACCACATTAAAACAATGTGTGTCAAAGCAGATGCACAATTTTCTTTTGGTTTTTTTGAGTTGCAAAAAATGTCCAGACCTAAGAAATGGGTTCTTAACGAGCCGTGAAATCAAGCTGTGAATCAGTATCGCGTGGCGTGGCGTACCGTATACGAAGAGGATGTATTCGGCCCGGCTGGTTCCCAGGTGGTTGCTGGCTTCACAGCGGTACGTCCCGTTGTCCGTCTTGTTGAGCGTGGTGATGGTCAGCTCGCGGCCCTCCACGATCATACGCTCCACGTCAGGGAGCTCCCCGCCATCCTTGGACCACAGCACCGGTTCTGGACTAAGAGGAGGAGGAGGAGGAGTAATGATACAAAAATAAATAAAGTAAAGTCAATTAAAAAATGAAATGACAGTATCTGTATTTAAAGTATTATATAGGCCTATGCAATAATAATCATATAGTAGGCATACAGTGCATTTGTATTATTAAAAAAATTTATAATAATAACCGGCACGCGCAGGTGGAATAAATAACCTGGTTATTTATTGCCAGGGACTATCAATAAAAGACCTTGAAATAAATAAATAATAGAGTTTGTTCCAGATTGTGGTCGAAAGAAATCTGCTTCACCATGCTTGTTCCGAACCCTGGATTCAAACACATAAGCAGATCTGATATGTATTTATGATGCACCTAAACCGTTTAGAAAACATAAAGAAGGAGAGGTGAAAAACATGCAGCAGCGTCTCCTGCAGCTTTGGTCCATTTATTGCTTATCTTTGTGAAGAGATAGGCTAGACCTATTTCATACAGTATGTGGTCAAGACGAGTTCAGAATGTGGAAACTCACTCGTTTTTCAGGTTTCCAACTTTTGGTTTAAGAATCACTGCGTTTGGCATACATTTCAGACTTCTGTAAATATTTTTGTGTAACTTACATTGGGTTCCCTATGGACACACACTCAAGTTTCAAGTACTGCCCCTCCTGTGGGATAATCAGGGAGTTTGTGATTTCAAGGTGAGGTGCATCTGTACGGACAAAAGATCAAAACATTCATTAGCATGTTTTAAACAGTAGTGGGCTATGCTACATTAGTTAGCAGTATAGAGAGTCAGCATTAATTTGCTCTACCGCTACACATAACACAAACACGATGGGGAAATGTCCCTATTTAAAAGGGGAAAAAAAAAATATTTAAAAATATTGAATAGGTTGGGCCATTGGGCATGAACGGCCTAATCTTTACCTAAATGTCCCCTTTTTTATCTCTAATACTATATTTTGGTGATATATGGGCTGCCAAACTGCAAATGTCCCTGTTTTTCATTTCAGTAAACTGGTCACCTAATAACATTCATCAGCCACGCTATGGTCCACAACAATTAGTATTAGTAGTCTGTAGTAGATAGCTCTATAGCTATCTAGACTTAAGGCTAAAGCTTATATCCCTTTCCTAGCTCTGCGTTAATCCCTCACCTGAACCCATAATAATCCTGTTCTGATCCCCGCCAACCCCTCCCCCTACAAATATTTATAATCTTAACCTTGAAATGTGATTTCCATACGTTTATGCATTTTTAATAGTAGCAGTCCACTCCCCTGACTGAGAATCATTTTTCTCGGGCCTAACTTGTTAGTCACTTGGGATAAAAGCGTCTGCTATATATATATAAGCAGACGCCCTTATCCCAAGTGACTTACAACTTAAGCTGAGAACAATTCCTCTCAGCAGCTAAATCAGTGTTTTCCATTCTCTTTAGTCTCATGTAGCCCAACAGCTCCATCCGTGCGGCTCAAGCACCTCTTCATCCAAACCATTTAACAAGAAATGTTTTCCTTTTAACCTAAATGATCATTTAGCGTTGCTGTTGATGCTATGATTCATATTGAGAGGATTACATATGTTGGATCGGGGTTTAAAATGGAAGAATCTGAGGAGTATTTCAGGGCAACTATTGATCGGCAACAATCGACATGTATAATATTGAACAAATCCAAATTCATATTTTATGTCATCATAATGTTTTGGAGGTAGGCAGCCAGCAAAGTAAGATCATGTAAACAAGTAGGCCTACCCAACTAGACCTAGGACAGTGGTTCTCAAACTTATATTATGAATGTCCCCTGTAAGAGGGGACATTCATCATGTAATTATTCTGAGGCAAGTACCACTTTCAGCAGCACCAAGAAATGAAACTGATATAAATAATCAACGCGTTCATGTGTGAACATGAGCATTAAATGTGTGGTGCAAATACTTTCAGCAAGAAAAATGCTGTGCTCCACGAGTTATGTCATTCATTGTAAAGAGTTCAATAATTTTTTTGTATTAAGGTGGTATTCAGATTCCACTCATGTCATAAAGGTGGCATTATTTTTACAATAACATAACCAACATTAAAACGACAAAAAGTTAACATTTTGGATATTCTACCCTTGCAATCCGTTTTGAGAAACACTGCCCCCTAGAGTATGTGACCATGCCGATTGACTCAATACAAGTAGAGAGTGTGGGCAGGAGTTAGTCCATCATCCAGGGCTTACAGTGGACTTGCAGGACCTCGGTGGTGAGGTAGGGCTTGTCCAGTGCCTGGTGCTCCACACTACAGGTGTACGCCACGCCATCGTCCCGTCGGTCCACCTCGAACTGCAAGCTGCTCCTCACCGTGAAGGACTTCCCGGTAGCGTTGACCTCCTTAGTACCTTCAGGGGGAGAACAGACAAGAGAAGGAAAGAGGAGATCCCATT
>JAOPUD010000055.1:3016102-3030336 GCA_027122715.1 Trisopterus minutus
GAGGGAGAGGGAGAGAGAGAGAGAGAGAGAGAGAGAGAGAGAGAGAGAGAGAGAGAGGCTCTGATCTATAGGCGATGGGTTTAAAGTGAGGATGATGAATGGTAACCTCATCGTTGGTCGATTTCTCCCTGTGTCCCATCTCTTTGGGAAATTCAAGGGGCTCGGAAACTGGGATATTTTGACCCTAGAGACAGTCTTCATTGACCGTTGCTGGGATTGGTGATCAAATGTCTCTATGACCGTGTGAAGTGCTTCCTTAAAGTATCAAGTTGCTAATATTCAATCCCCATGCTCCCAAAACAAATTTTTAAATCTGTAATTTATTGCAGCACTGCAGTCTTTGATACAGCATGCTCCAGAGAATAGCAGACAGGCGCCCACACACGCCTTACAGTAAAGAAACTGCTAAACATCGTCTAATGCTTGGCATGTGTGCGTGTGTTTGTGTGCGTTTGCATATGTGTGTGTGCGTGTATGTTACTGATGCCTGTAACTCTGTGTTCTTGCTAATCTTATCTAGGACGTGTCAAACAGTCACAGAGACCCATAGTGGAGATATCTCATCCTTGGCACAAGATATCTATAATGAAATCAAATCTTTACGCTAATCTTTTCTAAACACACACACAAACTGCCTTTGACCACTGGATATTGTGGTCTGTTATTCTTCACCACACCACCATTCTAATCTAGGACAAGGCTGGTAAAATTATTATTGAAGGACTTCATCATCCGCATAAACACATTGGGTATCTCGCAATCTTGGTAAAGTAGGGGCAGGGTAGTCTATTTGTCCCATTTTTGACTCCCAGCCCAAACCTTCTGGGCTCAGACCCCAATATCCGATAATAATCCGGCAGTCATCCTTCATGCAAGAAGTGCGGCTGAAATTAGATTTCAGTTGAAAAAGTGCTCCGTGATGAATTTGATGAAAGCATGTGCTAAACGACTAAATAGTGCGTGGTTAACGCGTGAGGTGCCCAGTAATGGGGACAGGCTCCCAGCAGGGAAGCAGAAGTCCGGCTGATGCTGCTGTCTCAGATGCTGCTGCTGCTGCTGCAGATGCTGGCACAGCGTTTTAGAAAGCTGCTGTATCTGTAAGGGGTATCTGTTCCCTTCGATCCCACTGCAGCGGCCCTAACATGCCCGGGAGACACCACACTAGATAGATATATACCTGGGTCAAGACAATGGGATTGTAGTTGGGACGTGGGCCTTGGTTGGACGGCGTTGTGTTCTTTAAGGGTGCCACATTGTATACGGGTTCTGTGAAGGACTTTTGGGACATTTGTTGCGATAAAGGTCTGACCAGATATACTTTCTGATATGTGATGTTTAGCATGATACTCTTCTCCTAAAAGTCCTTGAAGGGAACACGTTCTGTGGAAGTACTTTCTTTGTATTAGGTTAGCAAAGTAAACAGCACGTTTCGAAGCCTGATAAACGAGTTGCCTTGACTAGCAAGTTACGACACGCTATTTTCAGTTTTTAACTTCAACAATCAGCCATGAATCATGATTTCATCAGATACCTTTGATACGGATAACTACACAAACATACAAGCTTTCATAGCTAATTATTTTTATAGTCTACTACTTCACCAACATCTCCTAGACTCCAAAATATGTATATAGACTTGAGATGTCTGCCTTAATTTGTGTATAGTTTTTTAATCAGAGTCAAGAGGTTTTATATTTATAGATCATTCATCTGTTAATATTTTCTATATTTACATTGCTGATTATGGAAATTATTATGGAAGTAGCGGTTGCTAATGATTTGAAATCTTAATCGCGGCTAATAGTCCATAAACCATTTGGTATGCTAATATGGGAGACGCTGGGAGCCAAGGGCCACTCAAGTACAGCGACTGTATGATGTGTTCCAGCTCCCAGGTGCTTAGCGGGACATCACAGGGACCCCTGGCCCTCGAGGGTCCTCTTACGTGCTCCTCTTTAGGGGGTCAAGTGTAGGCATTGGCCCCCAAACCCATTATGTCCTCCCAGTTGGAGGCTGGGATGTAGAGGGTATGAAGTGGAACGGGACCACTGCTACAGCACGTTTATTCCCATCGCAGGTTTACTGGCCATGAAGGAGACATTATTTGGTCTTCACTGATTAAGGGACTGGATAGTGGAGGAGTAGTAAGGGGTGTTGTGAACAATTATGGTTTCCTAGCCCCTCATATCTGCAGTTTAGCTGTAGGCATCCAACCTGACCTGCTCCCTAATGACACGTATCTTGCACTTTAATTAAGCATATTACATTGCAACTATTGCATATACCCAATATATATTTATGTTTCTATATTTAAGTGCTTTAGTCTTTTTATTTGTGTTTTTATCCTGCATGGCTAAACCTGCACTGAGATTAATTCCTTGTACGTTTGCAACCCTAACCCTAACCCTAAAAAAATCTGTTCTGAATTTGGATTATTGGGGGACAAAACCTCAAAGGCCAAATACAGTTCTGTTCCGATTATGTGGCTCGATGTGTGCTTATATTCTGACTGTAAATCAAAATACAAACTGGAAAATAGGATTCACCAAATTCAGAACATTTATCACAAGTATGAGCTGATTCCCTGGGCTAGTCACCGCCACATGTTGGTGATATAAGTACCACTAGTCAGGGCTGATCCTGGACTGGGGAGTGTCAGACATCTCATTCTACGATACGATGGGATGTTGTTGTTTTTCATCTGTTGTTGCAGTTTATGATGAATACATATTTTCCTCAAATATAATGTATAATAATTATGTTGTAATTATCTGCTTCCATTGTTCCAAACTCAAGCATGTAATTGCAATAAGTGACAGCAGCTTCTTGTTCTATTATTTTTTTATATAAGACAATACACTTGAAACATATCTTTGGACAAAAAAAGCAACCTGAATCATAATAATTTGACAATATTTGATTTAGACAAACATTAATATTTAAACAGTAATTCAAAAGGGATTTCAAGCCTAATTTGTGAATACAACATTGAATTGACGAAGATGTGAGATGCAAATTGAGCCTGTGTGGCCAAATGAATGACATGAAATTGGACCCAAAGTGAAAGGATACACATTTCAAACTATAGTGACTCTCTGAAAGTAATATGCTCTGTATTGTCCCTGCAGTCTGTTGTTCCCTGTAAGAAAAAAAAGTCCTTATTTCCCTAACGGCCTGTCTCCACTGCTCACACCTCAACAGTACACTTCTTTGCTAGGAAGAAGAACACATGAAGAATAAAGTAGAAAATCACAAGTGGCATTGCCCCAGTTCCTGTCCCAGTGTACTGTAGAACCTTATGTGTACTGTTCTGTACTGTACAGAAGATCCATGTTAATGGTACATAATGTTGTTCTAACCCTCAAGCAGGAGGTATAAGGTCACACAACAGAAAAGGAAAAGCAGGCCTTTATCCCAGAATCCGTTAGAATCATTACTGAAAGGCTAGGTGGGAGTAGGTGATTATTTTAGCTGTTGTATCATCTTGTAAAGGGGGGTGGGAGACTATGTCTACAATATCTTTTATGTTTTTATGATTGGATGGCTTTTTATGTTGTATATATTGTACACATTTTATGATTGATTGATTGCATGTCTGTTTGAGTGTCTTATATCTGTATATATATCTATATCAATTTGAAATACTGAATTCTGAGTTATTGAGACTGGTAGACATTCCAGGGCTGTATCGATGAAATTGGTACCATACATTTTGTATGTCAACATAAACAAAAATAAATACTTCATTCAACTAAAATATTTACTACTTAATCTGTTTAATAAGCCGGAAAAGGGAATTACATAATAGTCATTATAAGAGAACAAGTTCTATGTTGCTTGTTATCTAAATCTTCTGATGGAGCCGTAGATGGACGTCACCATAACAGATGAGAAACATTACCCTTGAATGTCTCTGCTCACTGATTAAAAATATGGAAGACTCTTCTTTTAGCACTTATCCAGGAAGCAAATCCAAGAGCTGTCAGCCGGCTGATGTATAGCCAGGTTATGCTGATGGTGGAGAGCAAGCTTTAGCACCAGACACTGCCCTGATGTTTATGGGGAAGTAGAGACCCCTCACAAAATACAAAAAACACTGTGTGTGTGTGCGTGTGCGTGTGTGTATGTGTGTGTGTGTGTGTGTGCATTTTATTAAGCAGCCTCAGAGAAACATCATTTGTTTAATGGTATTGTCTGTGTCTGTTTTAATCGCAACAGGATAAAGAAACTCTTCCCTGTGCCAATTTCTCTACTGTTTTCCTACCGGAGATCTACAGGGAGTGTTGATATGTGAAACCTTTTGGGCAGTGAGGGAATTACATGCGCCTTCTGGGAGGAAAGGAAGTCTTTTTGCAATTGGATGGATGATTGATTTTCCAGCTGCTCCTGAGGGCCACAGAGAGATCTATACTAGTTGTTTTGGAGATGAGCGAGGAGCGTGGAGATCCGGTCGTCCAAGGGGAGGGGAAGAACAACAATGCGCACGCGTGTTCGATTGCCGACGACGACAGCAATGCCAACGACATCCCAGAGGGTGGCGATGGCGCCACGGAGGACGCGGGCACCCTGTCCATCCTGACCACAGAGACGGGGCCCCAGGATAAGGTGGTGATCTGGGGCACGGACTCCCAGTGTGATGACCCTGAGCTGGCCGAGTTTGAGATGTTGGAGTGCCAGGAACTGGAGGCCTTCCTGGTGGAGGATGGAGAGGAAGGAAAGGGGCCCACCGAGCAGAAAAGCCATCCCTTGGTGGAGACAACACTCTGTGACGCTGAGCACAAAGCAGAGAGAAGGTCGGGAGGACATGGACCCGAGGAACATGGAGCCGATACCTCAGGTCCAGACATGGGCGAATGTGCCACTAGGACAGATTTGAGCTCCGAAAATGAGTTGTTTGTTTCCTGTATGTCAAGTCTGGGCGGGAGCTTGGCCAGTGCTCTGGACACCTCGGGCCGAACGACTGGGCCTTACCGGACCTTCTCAGAAGACCTCACCCTGTCATCCAGCGCCATCTCCGACAGAGTCAAGGTTCCCCCTCTCAAACCCAACCGCCACGCTTCCACCCCCATGATAAGCACAACGCTCAACAGGAGAGACATGAACATGAACCGCAACTCAACCTCAGTCCTGTCCGAGGACCTCATTCTAGAAGCACAACAGATGAACAACAAAGTTCCTCCAGGCAAACAGCACAACCCAAGTACGGAAGAGCACAGAGGCAACCTCAACCTGAGACATCGGGGGGACAATAACCAAGATGGCTTCAATGGAACGGCCGAGCAGCACCAGTACAGCAACAAGAAGAAAGACCAGAGTACCCAGGCTGACGAGTTCCCCGACATGAACGACAATCCACCCATGTCGGGATCTAAAGGCACTCAGTCTTCCATAGAACCAGTGAGTAAGCAAGCCTCCTTTGACAAATCGTTCAACAAGCAAACGTCCTTTGACAGAACATTAAAGAAACAGCCGTCCTTCGAGAGCACATTGAAGAAGCAAGGCTCGTTTGATAACTCCTTTAAAAAGCAGGGCTCCTTCGAGAACAGCCACACCATGAACGCGTTCAGTCTGGAGAGGAGAAAGCCATGGGGAAGCCCTAGTCGACCGGTGTCTCCCATCCCTTCCAAGAACACCAGCTCCCCCAAGAGGAAAGATCCTGCTTCTCCCGCCAAGGTGGGAAGAGCCAGGGCACCCAGCCAGGAGCGAAGTGAATCCCCTCTCAGGACCGCCACCTTGGTCAGACCCCCCGCCAAGGCAGGCCTCAACAGTGGCATACCCAAACCCGTCGCCAACCCTCCACAGAGGGAGTCTGACCACAGGATGTCTTCGCCCCAACAGAAACCCCACAACGTCCGGCCGAAAATCATCACCTACGTTCGGAAGAGTCCTCAGACCAAACATGAAGGGACAGATGTGCCAAGTGAGGTTTCCACCCATCCTTCTCCTTCTGCTGGTGGGAAAGAGCCTGTCCAGGTGAAGGGTGCGCCAGTGCTCTGCTCCTCCAACCGGCTCTTTGATAAGTACCGACAGGAGATGCAGAAGCCTGGCCACTGTCCATCGGGTCCGGTGGATTCAGGCGGGAGGCCTTCCAGTAGCTCTTCTTCTTCTTCTCCTCACAAAGGGAGCAGGAAGCAGGAGAACTTCCACAGTGAGCCGTCTAACAAATATCTCCAAGAGGTAAGGAGCCTACTTCAACTGTTTCAATTTCATTTAATTCAAATAAGTTTGTTGTTCATTTGGAGCTTTGTTTGCATGTTTCCATGCATGAGAGATTACATATGAGTTCATGACAAAAAGCAAGTTCATGTTAAAAGCTGTGTCCGGTACATGGGTTCAATGAATGTCCATGTTATTTAATCAAAGTGTGGAAACACACTAATATCATATATTTGGTGGTCTCTTTGTTCAAATTTCTCCTTCTCAGCACCCTGCTGAAACAGGAGGTATGTTTCGCTCTCCGAGAACCATGAAGCCTCAATTAGGGATTGGAGCTGTCGCCAGGCAACAGCCGTCCAAAACTAAAGCTCCATTCAAGGTTCCAAGGCCAGCAGGGGGGGCTATGCACGATCACGAGGACCCTTCAGGTAAGGAGGCTTTCTGCTACCTGAACATGATTCATTCAATTATTAGAATATTAAAATTAATTTAAAATTCAATTTTATCTCTCATGATCTAATGCAATTATTTTTTCCATTGTAGAACTTATTCTTTGTCTCTTGTTTTCCTTCCAACCAATTTAAGGATTTAATGTAATTTATTTGCGAAAAGGGGTGCCTTAAAGCAATATAATTGTAAATTAGGATTGGGAAGGAAGTGAATCCTTTATTCTGTTATTCACGGAATGATTAAAATAATTATTGTTGTCATTATTATTGTCGTTCTAAATAATTTTATTGTTGTTCTTCAACCTCCAGGAGAGAACAGAAAGCCAGGCCACACCCATGTGTCTCTAGCCACACCCACTGGTCCACTGAGGGCAGGTCAGTCGGGGCTCCGCCCCCCGGGGTTTTCTGCCCTGCCACCCGCTCGCCGGGCCTCCTTCGGATTCGCCCGCAGTGGCAGTCCCTCGTCCATTACCAGCAACCAATCAGGAGACGGCACCAACAGCGACCCCTCTCAACATCATCAATGTGAGCCATGTCTTCGGTCCTATATTTGTTCATCATTTGTTTGTTTCGCTGGGAAAGGACACTTGCACTGGTTTGCCCCATGATCCTAATGTTGATGTTGAAGTTGGATGGATGGACAATGACTCAGGTAGTCCTTATGTCCTTAACCTCCCTAGTTTGTCCTTCATTTTGTTGACCATAACACAAGGATTATAATATTAAAGTCATAGATATGCATAGAATATTTGAATGTAAGGTTGAGACTGCCCTGCGTACGTCCCCAAAGATGACACTGCCGGTAAGCAATGTGATGATGAGTTGGTTGATTTTGTCACATAGAAGCCATGTTCTCTGTTGGTTAGTTTCTGGCTAATATGGTCTCAGTTCTGATTGGCTGGTTAGTTTCTGGTATCTCTTCCATAGTGTCAGAGCATTAGTTGCTGTCTGAAGAAGGTGGTCTTCAAGTGGTGTCTGTCACACTGCACTACTCATTCCGTCTGATCGAGATGGAGAGGGCTGCGACGAGACTGACTTTTCTGCTGGTTAGTCAGAATTCTGGAGTTTAATCGAGAATGGCTTTAGATTTTTCTCAGCTTCGATTCATCAAAAGGGTGGGACTGGGTTACCTTGTGTCTTCTCATCGAAATAACCTCGAGTTGTGTCTCAATCACGACCACTCTTATTTTGAAATGCTAGGGAGGATCTGAGACAGTGTGTGCATGAGTGGGCGAGTGAATATCGCCCAAAGCCCTTTGTTTTCAGACCTTCAATATGCAGCCAAAGCATGCCTATTGAGACTCTCACAGCTAGGATTTCATCATGTGCTGCTAGCTCTGACTGACGCCTAGTGATTTTCATGGGCACCCCTTCATACGGGAAGATGATGATGAGGGATGTTTAACTTTACAGATAGACACAAACAGGGTATAAGGGTATAATAACACATTAAAACTACGGTATCGTTATATGCGAGGGTTGTGTATTCAAAGCCTCCATCTCTAAGCCAATCACATACCTCGTCTCATGGCCTCCTGAGAGCACAGCCACCATTGGTCCTACCAGGGGGATCCTCTTTGTCTGTAAAGAGAGAAATGTATTCCTCCCGCTTCAAGCTTCCAGCTTGTTCCATTGCATCTATTATTTAGTATCTACAGTATGTGGTTCCTAAGACATGTGATGTGTGCTTTGTTTGTACAAAAACGTACATCAGGCAGTTAGGATGAAGATTATTATTAACTTTCCAATTAGTTTAATAATGGGCACGGTTTGGCAGATAAGTCTGCTGTATCTTTTCCAGGCAGTTAAAACTGCCTGGAGAAAACACAGTAAGGTACAGTGCACGTAAGGCTGAATTACATTGGAGTTAATTAATTATTCATAAGGTTATTAATTAGCTGTAAGAGGGGGTTAGGGTTAGGACAGATTTAACATTTAATGTCCATGCAGTGTTTGACAGCAGCTTTACAATCTGTAGAAAAATGTCATGTCAGCAAAATGAGAAGGGGCTTTATTTATGTGTGTGCTTGTGTGTGTGCTTGTGTCCGTGCGTGCCTTCGTGTGCGTGCGTGTCAGCAATTTAGACAAGTTATTGATTGCAGTGACCAAGGTGAATGTTTCATTGCAGTATTTAGATGGACCCAGTCCATGGATGCTTTCAATAGTCTTAGGAAGTGCTGAACTCGAAAGATAAAAATATCTGTGTAGTGTGAAAGTCTTTAGGATGTTTTTTTATATTATGTTTTGCTGTGATAATTAAATCTCACAACAGAATTGTTTAATGGATGCAAATAGTTAGAGGCCAAATACTTAACTACTGCACTGATTAATAATTTAGCTGTTTACACCCAGCTGATGTTCAGCTTTCCGTATGCCCATCTGTGGCAGGATGAGGACTAGCAGGGCAGCAGGAACAAGAGGGAAAGGACAGAAATGCACACAAGAACTCACTGGGGAGTGTCCCACAAAGGCTTTTAATCAAGACAGCTCGTAAACCTCAGTTCTAGAAACTGGCATAGAAGAGACCTATAGCTAGAGGGACAAAGGGACAAATATAACAAACTGACAAGGGAACAAAGGGAGTGAACTGGTATAGATGGGTAGAGCATGGTGAGGGGGATGAGTTGCAGGTGACAAGGACGCTCAGGTGAGGGGAATTGAGTGAATGCAGACGGCAGATGGGCCTGGCAGGATCGGTGAAGCACCGTGAAGAGCCTACGGACATCTGTGGAGATTGGAGCCTAAACGGAGAGTCAGACAATGACAATCTGTTTATGTCTTCTATCACAGATAAAGGGCGGAAACCACCCTGTTGTACCGGGGCAAAGTCTTTATAAACGGCAAGGCAGATTTGTAATGTTAAATTTAAGTGACGGTTGTTCTCGGCAATTGTGTGACGGTTTCACACTGCACCTGGTGTGAGATATCAGGGTTAATTCTGTGGAGCAGGCAATTCAGACATGTCTGAGGATGCCTGACATATATATATATATATATATATATATGTATATATATATATATGATATAGTTTTGTTGAACAATGATTGCACTTTATTTCAAGATGGTGTGCGGAATAAATGTGCGTGTGTAGGTGCGTGTTGTTCTTTGCCAACTTTGATCATTCAACCCTAATCCTCTGGAAAAATAATTTAATTATCATTTGCATTAGTCATTAAATGTATTCATGCTTCACTAACAATGCTAATTAACTTTTAATGTTGAACATTAAGCCACAGAAAATAAATATTACATTTTGATGAGCTTAAATCTGAACACTATAGTGTTCAGATTTAAGCTCATACAAATACAAAACAGTGACACAAAGACACAACTAATAAAACTGAACAACAAACAAACACGACAATTAATCTCAACAACCGACTTTTCCTTTTTTCCACAGACCCAAGCAGAGGGGGAGAGGAGGCATCACTCCACAGGGTCACAGCAGCCCCTAGTGGCCCCCGGGGGAACAGCCCCCAGCCTCCTAGCTCCTCCTCCCCCAGCCCCGGCTCCACCCCCGCTCTCCAGCGACGCACCGCTACCCCTCCCCGGGGCTCCCCAGCTCGAGGGTCCCCACAAGGTGAGCTACAAGTTGTCCTGTAGCCGTGTTTACTGAAGTCTATTTCTACACTCCTTGTGTTGCTGCTCACATGCACGTGTACACAACACACACACACACACACACACACACACACACACACACACACACAGACACACAAACACACTCACTCGCTCACTCACTCACTCACTCACTCACTCACTCACTCACTCACTCACGCTCCCCTATCAGGTTCCCACAAACACTTGAAGGTCATTCTGTACGTAGACAATGTGACTGGAGGTAGGATGTTATTGAAGTTACAAAACAACATGAACTTGCTTTGATTGGTTGCTCTTCATGGGCGAGGAGGGGGTGTGGCATTGGTGGGAGGAGCTCCACAACAACAGTTTGACCTCACGACACTAGACAGCTGAAGCTAACAGCTCGACCACACACATACTCTGGCTGTGGCCCTCCGGTAAGCGACTGGTTTCTAGTCGCTCATGTGTCTGTCTGCCCAGACCTCTTGTTCCAAAAGTGTTATATCGATGAGTGCTAGTTATTATTTTTGAATGATTGTTGATTAGTGATTAGCCAATTGTATCTTATCATCATTATCATTATTTGTATAGCCCTTAATCACCATTACAGTCTCAAAGGGCTTAACAGGCCAAATATTTATAACACCTCCCTGACCCAAGCCCCCACATGGGCACAAAAAAACTCCCTTAAGCAAGGAAAATTATAGCTGATCGGGTAACAAGAAGCTTTTGCTGAATAGTAATTTCCTTATTATACATTTCCTTTTTCCTCAAATAGACTGTGAAGTCGCCTCAGCAGCAGCAGTGTCCTCTAGTGGTCGAGGTGTGACACTGAGCATTGCAGTGGATAATTGAAAGAGGCACTGCTCCAGCTGGATGCTGGTTGGTTCACTGTATCTCAGTCAAGCTGAGCTAATCTGCTTTCTGTATCAGTATACTATCACAACACTCTGTTTTAGGGAGACGACTGACATAACGGATGATTATCAATAACAGACTTTTATTAAAACATGGAGTAAAACAAGGCGCGTTGCTTATGCATTACAAATGTAGGATTAATGATAAAATAATGATAATATCTGTGTATACTTCTACATATGTACCAATCATATTATCCTAAAAACAAAACCAACCAACCAACCCGAAATCTGAGGCACCCCAATTATTTTGTTTTATATAATAGAACAAAACACAGAGTGACCAAAAATGGCCAAGAGAGGGGAAAAAAAACCCTCCATAGAAGTCTTGACCCTGAATGCCTTTTTTTTTATTTTTTTTTTAACAGATTCAAATTCACACACTTATATAACAGTGTGGAATGATTTTCATTTACATTTGTATAGATAGCAAACATTTCTGTCATGCTCATGTGTCGCTCACAGTCAAAATAATGGCTTTCTGGCTCTCCAAATGTTAGATGACGTCACTGTAACCTATGTTAGGTAATCAATTCTTCAAAACCTCACAGGCAAACTGGTTGGGATCTACTATGTTGATATATATACAGAACTATATTCTGGTCAACGGTACGAGCTTCGTCATACATATTGTACTAATGTAACTATTCCATCTTCAACTATTCTATGAATGTATGAATATATACTACATATTACACTGCTATATTCTACAGTATATGGTATATGGTAGTCTTCCTGTCTCTGACAGTGTTTTACCTCTCAGTGTCCAGGAAGGAGCTCCCTAGAGAGACAGAGAACCGCTGCTCCCCAGCTACCCCTAAACGCCTCCCAATGGTTTCTCCCAAACCACAGTCCCCTGGTGAGTGCTTGCCCATACATCACCACGCGTGTGTGTGTGTGTGTGTGTGTGTGTATATATGTTTGCCCGTGTCTTCTAGGTAATTGTGTGTGTGTGTGTGTGTGTGTGTGTGTGTGTGTGTGTGTGTGTGTGTGTGTGGATGTATACTTGTTTCTATCTACTGACGTGTGTGTGTGTGTGTGTGTTTCCGTGTTGTGTGCCTGTCTATATGTAAATGCCTGTGTTACTGTGTTTGTATATACATACTGTATGTGTCTGTGTTACTATCTACTGTTGTGTGTTTGTATGTGTGTGTGTGTGTGTTGGATATGTGTGTGTGTTTGTGCATGTGCGTGGGCGTTGGGTTCGATTTCGCTACAATGTCATTACCTTAATGGCATTGTTCCTTTATCCCTTTAATAATGTATGTCATCTCTCTCTCTCCCCTCGCTCTCTCTCGCTCTCCCTCTGTGTCTCTTCCTTGCCTTACTGTATTTTACAACCCATGCCACACCCGCCGTTGCCATGGTGACCATGCTAGTTATGTTGCGTGGCCTTAGGTCAGATTACTATTCGTTATTTACACAAATCAGCATTTATCTATTTCTGAGTAAAGTGTAATCTTGTTTTAAAATACCAGACACTTCTGCAGAAAATAAATACATATTTTATATCATTGCCTTTTTAAATCTTGAATAATGCAGTGACTGGTTGACAGTGCGGTTGTAACTTGGCACAGTTAGCTAGTCACACACCACATACGTGTCAAACACATCGGGTTTTCGTACCCACAACCTTCCGACAACCTTACCACCATTAGACCAGTGTTCTGTACCCCTCACATCCCCATCATTCCTTGTAGGCATAACAAAGAACCAGTAGCCCCCAGGAACTAGGGGTACCCCTCTCACCTCCCCCGTCCCCAGTTTACTGCAGAGTTTACGTTTCTACCAAGCGGTGTGATTTACTTCTAGCCAATAAGCCTTTCCTCCTTTTGTTTAGGATCTCAGTAGGTACACCTTCATATTATGTAGTTTGCGCGAGGTCATGGTGGAAAATGTATTGAATGAAAAATAAAAGTTTGCATATGAATGAGTTGGCATACACCTCTGCAAAGCATTCCTTCGGCAAAAAGAAAAATCAGAATGGCCGCACTCTACCGTCACCCTCAAACGGTCATGAAACCAATGGGTGACGTCACTGATCCATTCACATCCATTCACTGCTCGGATATTTACCCACAATCCTCCTCACTCCCTCTCTGCTGCAGCCCGAGGGCAGTCGAGAGTGAGCGGCACGCGGGACGAGTGTGTCCGGGAGAGTGAGCGGGCGCTGGTGCAACAGCTCCGGAGCCTGTGCCAGGACCAGGCCCAGCAGGTCCAGTACCTCCAGGCCCAGCTGAGGAAGGCCTCGCTCGGCCTGGAGGTGTTCGCCATCACCACCCAGCACTTCTGCCAGAAGGTGCGTAAGAAGGGTGTCACTTTCAAATGTGTTTTACTGGTGACTCAACCCACTGATGGGCCGACCACGTGGGTGGGCAGAGCCTTTTGGCAATCATAGGTTAGATTCCAGCCTGATTTCCCTCTCGCTCTTTCAATCGCTTTTCCTCTATCTTTCCTAACTCTCCTGTTCATAAGGAGTCAGAAAGCAGGCATTCAAAACATGTGATTAAATAAATGCTCAGAGATTTCAAGTTAAAGTAAGCCTGTGGTTTGATACATATTCTAGGATTTACAGACATACAGCACTTTTTGACAACATAAGTGCATGCGTGTCTTAGCATTGGGTGGTCCCGATGGGGGAAATCAAACCCAGGATTGCCATTTATTTTCTCCTACCTCACCCAAATTGCTCTCTACGCTGAAATTCCCCCGTCCCACTATATCTCCCAGCATGCATCACTGCCACTACTGGGGGAAGTGGAATATGTTTTATAGCCTGTAGTAAAAGCACAGCTGTGTGATGTGAATAACAAAGGAAGCATTCTGGGTGGTAACCCCAGACACGCCCTGGATCTACTCTCAGGTCCGGGATTTGATCCAGGACCTGTCGTGACCACCAGTATTGATTGGTTAGTGTATTGATTTGTAATTTGAGCACAAGAGAGATTGTTGATGTTTAGGATGTAACTACGCACTGGAATTGTGGTGTTGTGACACAGGGTTTGGATTGAAAGGTTTTATAGGAGTGGATATGGTGGATATCTTTGTGTATTGTAATGTGTGTGTGTGTGTGTGTGTGTGTGTGTGTGTGTGTGTGTGTGTGTGTGTGTGTGTGTGTGTGTGTGTGTGT
>JAOPUD010000055.1:3188823-3199059 GCA_027122715.1 Trisopterus minutus
TATTGACTAAAGAACCAGGGATGATGCAGGACGGAGTTCAGTGTTTGCTGGGGGTGGGGGGGTGGGGGGGGTTGGCCTCGCCAAACAAAGCTACAGCCTTTCGCCTCTTCTCTTCCTCCTTCTCCTGCTGGAAGTGATTCTAACCTGATTATCCTCTGCAGCATCTCTCTGCATTAGACAACACATGAAAGAGAATATTTAATTTGGTTTAATATTAATCATGAATACATTACCATGTAGGCCTGAGAGTGTCTCTACTGTTACACATTTGAATGGAAGCATGCTGGATCAGGAAGAGGTTACATAACATGGTACACTTTAAAGGCGGCATATAAGGTTCCCCCTCCACATCGTGGTTTGTGCATGGGATTCGGTTTGATGTCGCTCTCGCTGGTCTCTACTGATGTGTCTCTTTTGGGGCTGGGAACATAAAGGACCACTGTTTCACTTTTTCTCCCACGGTTTTCACTACAGTTGTTCTGTTTAAGTCAGAGATTTGAAGGCTAACACAAGTACAGTTCTTTGTCTTCTGATGAAGTTCTGGTGTAGGAGGCGATGAGAAGGCCTGTTCTCCCACAAGCTGAGACAAGGGATGACAGAATCTAAAGCTGTGAGGACACCTTGGGAAGAATCCATTTTTAATTAGCTGAACTGAAGTGAACTGAGCTGAGCAGATGTGATGGGGTTTGGGCTGTATATGCGTATGGCTGTGAATTGGCCTTAACAATAGCGACTTGGTTTTACTATACATTAGTCAATTACAGCACTGCAACGTTAATAATAACATGAACGGCAAGTTACAACATGTGCAAACGTGGAATGGAGATGATGGGTTACATATTATTTTATTAATGTTCAAATCTGAAAATAAACTTCCAAATACCATTATAACATAATCAACTCTATACAAGATGTTTTGGCAAATGGGTAGGACACTGTTTTGTACTGACTTTGTACTTTTACACTTTTACATATTACGATGATATTTAGTATTTAGTAGAATTTTTAAGACCGGTTTTATGTTTTATATATTACTTTTACCAATGTACCATTTTGCAGAGGGATACTTTTTCCATTTCAGTAATTTTCTAGTAGTTTTCCCACGAAGTGGAAGCATGAAACCTGCTTATTTCCCACCGCCAGATGTTCCATTAAAAAGGTAGAGCAGACAGGCGAAAAAAGTGGACAGAGGATGGCGTGAAAAAGGGAAAGAGAGAGAGAAAAGCATGTATCAATGCCAGCGTCCACCATCCGAAAGTGTCCCCACCTCTCCACACCGATAGCGGGCTAAGCTAGGGCAAACACACTGAAAGAGATTACGCTAATGTAAAGACTTGAGTCACCTCCCAGGGGGTGCCCGCAATTCCAGCCAGCTTCCAGAGACGGTGCCCCCGGCAGCCACGCACAGCCTGTCAAGGCAGCCCTGGCTCCCGGTGAACGCCGGAGATATTAATCCTTGCTGTAATGACCGTGGCTAGTTATTAGCCCTGGCGGCCTCGGCGCGCCAGCATAAGTCTATTTGATCGCTAACACGAATCCTTTCCCTGAGGATTCACGGCATTTTACTGTAATTATTGGAACATAAAATGCTTCATTCTGCCGCTGAGCCAGGCAAATTTGCATATTCACCCACTGCTGTTGATGAGCTGTTTGGTGAAGCTGCACTTTTGCATATGCAATTATAAAAAATATATATAAATAAAAAAGCTTGATGATTTGTGGGAAATCACGATTGGGGAATTGTGTAAACAAACATCATGTGGCTGTCTTGTTGGTTAAGGAACATAATAGAGGGTGCACTAAGCCTACACTTGAGGTATTTGCTCATTTAAGAAGACAGAGAGCTCCTTTGTGTGTTTCTGTGTGTGTGTGTGTTTATAGAACAAGTGGAGATTAGAAAGTCTTTCTGATCTCCGCAAATAACTGGTTACAGTACGGTCCTCTGCCTGCACGCTGACGTGTGTGTGTCTTCTGTTCTTTCCCTCCAGGTCTGCTGATCGGCTCGGGTTGTGCCCTCTACCCCCTGGGCTGGGACAGCGAGGAGGTTCGACAGACCTGCAACAACAGCTCGGACCAGTTCCAACTGGGTGAGTTTACTATTGAATCCCGAAACGCTTATCTGAACTCTGTCTACCCTGCAACAAAACACAAAAACTAAAAGCTTCCCTTAAACGTCTGAATTCTATTGACCCCCCCCAAAAACACACCTTGGTGGTCCCTAGCTCTTTTTGGGCCTATTAACCCCTTTTAAGGTCTGAACTTTTTGGGACACAACTTTTTTTTGTTGCTTCTACTCACACATCGTTTTAACCGCATCAGCATCTGGCCCATATATCAATGTTGCAATGAAAGTGTGTGCATCATGGCAGACTGTATCCACTCTCTGCTGGTATCTACATGACCTTCATGAGACCTTTTAAACCGGTTCAATTATGCATCATCAAATATCTATGGCTCATAAGTCAGCCATCTCCCGTGACCCGAGGTGGGGGTCCCGACCCCCAAGGTGGGGAAAACAGACCCTTCTGCGAACATCGCATCCCCTGCATCCTCCAAGGTGTGACATTAGAGTGATGAACAAAAATCCATAATTTACTTCTAACTATGTTATTAGGGGTTATCAAAGTGTGAAGGAAGCATCTGAAAAATGTGTCGGGTGAAATCCATTGCAATCTCACGTAATTTCAGTCTATTGATTTACTTCTATGCCTTCAACTCGATTTAATGGGTGGAGACTATTTCCCTCATGGCAAAAACAAAGCCAAGCGGGTGACCAATTATCATACACTAATGTGAACAAGCCAGGCCACTCGCATTATGGCATCGGTGCCTATTGTCTGTGTTTTGGAATTTGAGGAAGTATACTACACAACAACAGCCAGGAGATGGAATAAAGACCACGCCCATACAATCTTAAATTTCTCCAATACTACGTTTATTAGCTGACTTTGAGATCTATATCCATTTGACATTTTCCTGAAGAGATATTTGGGAGGCTTGTGTATTACTTTAAATAGAATAATGGCTAGTGTAATAAGGGTTTTACTTAATGGCTTTCATGGAACAGATGGATCCGACATACCTGAATTCAGCTTGAATGTCTGAGTGAGATAATCAATACACGCCTCAAACTACTCTGGTCATCATTTCCACATTACCGATAACTGTTCCCCAGGCGTTGAATTTGCATGTGGTGAATTCTTAAACGCTTGAAAGCGGAGACGATGGTCAATAAAAACATCCACTTATCAATACCAAGTATAGATAGGACGCGTGATAAATGATTTTGTCAATATCTGTCAGTTAATACCTCCGCTGAGGTGCTCCGGCTTCCTTGCTAGTTATTCTTCATTCATCCCTTTATTGATCCCTGAACGCCACATTCTCTTGGTGTAATTGGGGCTGCAGTGATGCCTTGCTCAAGGTGACATGGCAGGGGATGTAACCTTGCATACACACCAGGTTTTCACCCCAGCTTATGGAAGGTCTAATTTCTGTTTGACACAAAAGTTCTAACTCCAAAGAACAGAGGGATCTCTGTGTGAATGTGAAACAAAGTGTGTTTATTTCACTCTTTTCTAATATGACCTTTGACCTCCTGCCATTTCACTCAATGCCAGAGAACAGCAATTTGCAAGCTGGCTGCCAACAGGATGACATCATTGGTTTGGCATTTTGAGGGAATTGGGGAAAAAGTCAAGTCTGTTTTCACTCGTAGAATGCTATGGATTGTTGCAGAATATTATTTCAAAGAGTAACCATGTAGGACCATTTATTGAATACTTGGCTGTTAACTGTTTGTCTGATAATATAATGCTACTCTGTTGCAAAGTATGCATTATCAGAAGCAAAAGTGTTTTTTGTATTATTGTCCTCATCCGTTTAGAACGCCCAGTATTTGAACAAACCGTACCGAATTTGACAAATGTCACAAAGTAAAAATAGTCAGAAAAGATTATTTTGGCTAAGTAGAGATAAACTTGATACTGTATCACAGCCAATGTATGTGGATGGCCCCGTTGCCAAATAAGCTTTCAGTTTGGAGATGGAGCTCCACTTTAAAAAAAATGTATGTGAAGCATGAATACCAAATAGCTCAGGAAGCCATCAGAAATCCAAGGCTGGAGATGTGACTGAAATAGCAGTCATCAAGCCTCTTTAAGCGCTGATAGGAGTCTTAAGGGCGTTTCAATCCGTTTCAATGTCTGCATGATTTAAACCTCATATCTCCCACAGTTCCAACAAACGCTTTAATACCCAGCCTCATTTCCTTTCTGACTTCTGTTTTCACCATCTATCGATATGACCGGATCACACTCTTCACAAAATTGTTGAAAAAATAACTATAATAAGAATTTGCAAACCAGCATTCTGTATTTCAGATAGGACAGTACTTTATTAACCCTGGTTTGTGTACATTGTGTACTTACAGCAAAAGTATGAAATGTTCAAAAAACTTTAAATGGCGTGTGTGTGCCCGTGTGTGTGTATCAGATGCATGTTGGGGTCTAATTCGATTTCCGATCTAAAGGAAAATGGGTCAAAGGTCCAAAAAGGTTGTGACCCACTTCAATAAACACACTGGTGAAGGCGAGGCCAATGCAATGTCATATGACACCCAAATGAGATCAAACTCAGTATAAACGTGGATTCTGACTAAATGAAATCCCTCTATTATAGTTTCTGAAACTTCTGAAACTGTTAATGAAAACACAACTTTAAGAGTGAAAGATATTTTTTAAAAATTGTCACATATAATTCAGGTTGGTTTGTAGTCATGTAGTGACATCTTCTGACATGAGAAGGTATTTTCTTCACCAATGTGTGTATTGGCCAGTAATGTCCAAAGACTAGAAGGTTTGAGAAGGCTGTTCAGCGATGCCTGGCGCATGCTTTTCCCCCCTAGGCTAACCCTTTTTCACACAAGGAAATAAAATGTTGAGGCTCGGAAGGGAAATGCTAAGCAGCTTGCAGGATCTTGGAACACATTCCTAGCATGCCTATGCTAAGTGCTTACTGCTTTAGGCTTCTAAGCTAAACGTATAGGTCTAAAGTGGAAATGCTTATAGTTTCTAAGCTAAATGTATAGGTTCACAGCATCCACCGAAGCCTTTAGACTTAGTTAAATTAATATTATAATATTATCCACATTAACATCAAATGGAAAGAAGGGTAATCGGCTAAAATAACAAATATGCAATTATAAAAAAGTGAACCCCAATTTACTCTTGCATTAATTGCCACATTTGCATTACAGGACTGCAACAACAAAACCCACTAGTCCACACACACGTCACACCTTCTTAGCTACCCCTTTAGGTGTTGAGCTAGGTCATTCTGGATGAGGTTGCTTTAAACTGACCCCTTCTCTCTCTGTTCCTCCTCCTTCTGCCTGGTCAGGTTCGTGTCAGATCGGCTGGGCGTACTACTGCACCGGTGCTGGGGCGGCGACGGCCATGTTGCTCTGTACCTGGCTGGCCTGCTTTGCCGGGAAGAAGCAAAAGCAGTACCCGTACTAGAGAGGCAATCGCAGATCCAGAACAACGGACCCAAACACTTTGGGATTGGAGAGAGAGAGCGGGGGGAGAGATCTCGGCCTCCTAGGGCCGTAACAGAACAGTATAGCACAGCAAGGCACCCTACAGCACAGAACCCACCGGAACCCCAGGCGCCTTGGCAACAGCTGGGACCACCCCTGGATACGGTTCCCTTGACAACCCTGGAACTCTCAGTGTAGCATAAATTGATAATACACTGTTTTCCTGATAACCACTGGGCCAACCCCTTATATCGTTTCCCGGGGAACCATGCAACTGTGTCACGGTGCAGCGTAAAAACACTCAGTTACCCTGGCAACCACTGGGACAACCCCTTGATAGTGTATCCCTGGCGACCCCAGGGACTGTTTGACAGTGTATCATAAATACACAAGACACATCTTTTCCCAGACTGTGCCCTGACACCGTTCCCATGACAACCCCATGGTACCACTTTACAAAACTGGTACTACTCCTGAGGTTTATTTTTTTCTAAAAAAAAAACACAATAAAATAGACGGACCAATCCTCTTTGTATAATGGCTATGTAACTTTTTTCTGTTTTTCGAAGAGGGAATGATCTTTTAGTGTCGGAGCTGTTGTGGATGTCGTGATGTTGTACCCACCCTGTGACCAAGCGAGTGCCGGCGTTGCTTCAGAGTCTATGTGTTTCTGCATTCTCCCCACTGGCTCAGCTTTGCCTTAACTACAGACTGAAAACGCAATAAATCTCACAGATAATCCACCCAGCACACATCCTGCATCTTAAACACAGCCATTTGGGATTATACACAAAAAAAAACTGATTATAGTTTTATTTAACTTTACGTTTACTCTCAAGATGTGAGTTGTGTCTGATAATGTATTTTACCCTATTAGCACATGTTTTGTATTCACACACTATACTTTGACATTGTTTTTTGTTTTTGTAAATAAATGTTTATGGGAATACTGTCGTGCAGAGTTGTTCTTTCAGTGTGAACGCAATGCAGGAGCTCTGGGACCGACATTCCTTCGAAGGGTTCGTTCCCGTGACCTCTTAACCCCAGGGCGGGGCATGTGTACATGCAGGAGCACCTCCTTCTCACCCAATGTCTTCTCAATACCTACAGCCATGTTGATATGTGAGTTACATTGTCGCTACGCATTATGCAAGCATTACATATAGATTTACATGGGTTTGATATCAGTTTACTAGGCTACACATTTTGTCATAGGGCATGTTGGTATGTTCCCATGTCCCTCCTTCCTAGTGCTCTCAGTAAACCGTGCACACCTTGATCATTATAAAACCATGTTTCATTATGTCAGGAAATAGATGCGGCTACTGTGTTCAATTGTAGCCAATATGCGTTCAAAATATAATTAGAAAATGCAAGTACTGACCGTGGACAGATACAGAGAGACCGATGGATGTACAAGTACTTAATATATATTTGGTATCCATAGGCTTTGGTCCTATCTAATGAAAAAGCCTACTTTCAGTCAATGATTATTGTTAACTACCAAAAGGTGCAGGAAATGTTGGCCAACACATACACATGATTTATTAATTAAAGAACTGCATATAATGGGTGATGGTAACCGCCACTTTTGGTTCTACTGCTGACCAGTGATTCAGAGAAACCACTTGAGTGATTAGCACCCGTCAACAGAACATCAGATGAAAAGTTGACTTAACTATCGACTGTTGACTGAACTATCCAGGCTCTGTCATGACTTCTAAATCTACATGGTTCTACCAGGTTTAACAACTGTTTGCTCCTCTTCGACTGTTTGTTTGTATACAGTGTGCAGGCTTGATGCGCATGCTCCGCCTCGTCGTCTTCTTTTTTTGGTGGAGAACCAGCGCCACATATAGGCCTTGAATATGTACCACATCGTTTCTACAGCTCGATGTGTTTTTGCAATGAGTCCATCTTTACAGAGAAATCCCTGAAATGCTGCCAAGGAAAACGGAGGGGGAAAGATTGTGTTTGCCCGTGTGGAAGGGGGCTTAGATTGAATTTGTTACATTTTCATTATTTTCATGGGGACAACTCTGGTATCCACAATAAAAGACAAACTTCACAAGAGCATTGACTAAAGTGCTCCTCCCTAAAGGCGTTGTTCTTGTATTCTGTGGCATGTTTACCTGTGATCTTCTAGATCAAGAGGGTGAAGATGGGGTGGGTTTTTGCATCTGCCTTTTCCCTTTCTTTAAGCTCTTTGTTCAACTTCGTTTGATCACAATCTTGAAAGCGCAGTTCTTCAGATAAGCTTGGAAAAAAGGGCCTTTCTTCCATGTGTGGTGTTGATGAACCTATAGTGACCTCACACACGTGGGCATGTCCTCTCCACCCAAATGTAAAACGATAGATCGACCCAACGGCCCTCCCAGTGGACTGTACCATACGGCTGTCGATATATCCATCACACGTCACGGATGGACGCGCCCCGTGTGTGGTGTCACTAAAGGACGGATTTTGAAATGGTGGGTCATGGTGTCAAGATCACGAGCCTGGTGGGGCAAATAGGGATAGGAACACAGTGGCAACATCGACGCTGAAAGCTCATCATGTGTGCCACATGTGTGCATCGCCAGTTGAAGTCGCACTCATCGTGACCGCTGTGCTACTCTGTGTTGTGCGTCAAAGCACACAGCGTACACACCCCTGCATTTTCTATTTCTGGCGTAAGTCGTATCTCTGTCACTCACTCTCCACTCTCCTTTGATGAGCTCACGACGCTCTGCCGAGTCACTCAAGATGCAGAAGAGTTCAAAGACGACCGTTGCTGCAGCTGTTCCCCGGGACAGCCGATGCCATTCGTTAGCGGAGGCTCAGGTTCCCTCAGCGCAGGGGGGTCCTTAATAGCACCCCACCGACGAAAAGCTTCCTCTTTTTCTCCCTCACCGTCTTTCCTTCATCCCCCTCTCCTCAAGAAGTCCTCCCTGCCTTCATCCCCCTCTTTCACTCTTGCTCTCTTACCTCAATATTTCCCCATCTTCTTTCCCTCGTTTTTTTTCTTCTCCCATCTTTTTTCTCCAGCTCCCTTTCTCTCCCTCTTATTCGCCCTTTTGCCCAATCTTCCCTTGACCTTGTTTTTCCCTCCCATCTTTCCTCTTCCTCTCTTCCTTCCCTCCCTCCCTCCCATTCCTCTGCCTCCCTCTTGTTCTCTTCCACCCTCTCCCTCCTTCAGTCCTTCACAGTCCCATCTCTGTCCCGTTTCCCTTGGCCTCCTCTTTTTCTCCGCCTCCTCGCTCCCCTATCTCGCTTTCTCTTCCTCTCCCCTTAACTGTCTAATCTCTCCCTTTCCCTATTGCCATCTTTCACACTACCTGCCCCTGTTAATTCTCCCATCCCCCCATCCCTCAGTCATGTCTCATCTTCTTATCTTTTCCATCTCCCCATATTTTGCTCCGCCACCTCCTCACCCTCTCCTCCTGTAGTTTCTGTCTTTCTCCCCCTCCCACCTCGCCTCACTGCCTTATCTTCTCTCCCTCATCTTTTCCTTCTCTACTTCCCTTTTTTCCTCCCCCTTCTCTATGTACTGGTTATGTTAATAAGTCAGCAAGGCTGCTCAGTATTCATGGCGCCGTGTGATCTGCGAGGTGCTTGTTTATGTCACCTGCAGCAGTTGTTACCCAGATGTCAACCAGATGTTTAATCAGCCAGCACTGATGTATTCAGGTCAGGTGGAAGGGGTCGGTTTGCCCACAGCAGCAATACCCCGACATCGCTTGCGCGTGCACACACACACACGCACATGCACACGCACACGCACACGCATTCAGTCCTTTAGTGACATCACAAGTGGGAGGGTCCACCCAGATGGATGATTTATAGATCAACCTACCAGCCTACCAAATGGACTGTACCCACTGGTAGGCTGATATATTGTATAAAAAATGAGGGGTTCATTTGTACACAAGTGAACCCATCTGCAATTCTGCATCGGCCTTAATACAATTTCTGGCTTGTGACCATTTTTCTTCTCAAACACAAGGAGTCTATTGCCATATTCAGCTGTGAAGTGTATTAAACAAAATGGCGCCGAGGAAGGCTGCCGTGTCTGAAGCTCCTCAACTTTTTATTGTTTTAGCTTATCTTGTTAGTTTATTTATATATTTACGCCTAACTCTTGGCAACAGGCGAACGGCCAAAGCGAGCCCTATCATACGATATGATAGAGAAAAACTTCTGCGCATTAAATCGTCGGTGGAAAGCACTTTTTCACCACCCGCAAACAACGGCGATCTACCCTGGCTACCTGCTGCTTCACCTGGACAATGGAGGAGACGGAGGAAGCGAGGCTCGCGGGCTGGAGTGTTGGTCAGGCTGAGGAAACGTGAGAACCGGCCTCCTCTCCCCAGTATCCTTCTGGCGAACGTCCAGTCACTGGACAACAAGCTGGATGAACTCCGGAGCAGGATGGCGTTTCAACGGGACATTAAGAACTGTAACGTTATGGTTTTCACGGAGACTTGGCTTGACCCATCAGCCCCAGATTGCGCCATTGTTCCACACGGATTCTCCATTCACCGCCAGGACAGGACAACGACATCGGGGAAGAGCAAGGGGGGAGGTGTCTGCTTCATGGTGAATAACAAGTGGTGCTCAGACGTGGAGATACTTTCATCGGACTGTTCTCCCAATTTAGAGCACCTCATGATCGGATGTCGACCTTATTATTCGCCCAGGGAGTTTACATCGGTTGT